>JBCFYV010000119.1:0-120724 GCA_039000515.1 Timema cristinae
TTAAAAATCAACCATTTATGAATTCAGAATAGCTTTAACTTCACAATAAATAAGAGGAAAGTTTCGTAAAATTGTACAACTCTTAGTAATCTCTGTTAAACAATCGTAAGCTTTGGCGGGAATTTAAATTAAAGAAACCTTAAAAACTAACGTTTAGGCAATATAAGGTGACAATTTATATTACCTAAACATTAGCTATTATTAGATATATTATTTACTAATATAATATTAGTTTTATATCTATAATATATTTAAATATATAACTATATGTTAAAAATATATATAATTGTATGTTAAAAATATATATACCTATATTTTATACATAACAATATTTTATATATATATATATATATATATATATGATAGATATACCTATATTATGTGTATAACATATATTTACTTATATTATGTATATATAATATATATATTATATAATGTATATATAATATATATATTATATAATAAATATTTTATGATATGATTGTAGTTATATTATATAATTTTATCATAAAAAATTATATATATTATATAATTTTTAATAACATTGATAGCTTTTATTTTTTATTAAAAAATTATTAAAAATAAGCACACTTGCAACATTATGAAAAAATATGTTTCGGTGGCCACATGGTCTCAGGCATCACTCTTGCTATAAACTAGAATGTCGATGACAGGAAGATTTGGGTTGAGTTAGAATCCTAGTTGGGTGTACAGAGGGTAGTTTTCCACTCTCTCCACGCAAATGTGGGTACACTTACTCTTAATTCATTTTTCTTCATCCCTAACTCATTACCCTAATTAGTACATGTGTGTATAACCTTAACAGGTGGCAAGATGTGGTGCTAAGTATATTTTTGCTTATTAATTAAATCCAAAGATTTATTATATTATTTTGGTCCCCTCATTATTCACAGAGTAGCTTAGTTTGTTACGAAATATTTAGAAAACCAGTTAGAATTTGATGAAGCATCAAAGAAAAATAGCTCATAAAAATTAAAAGATAAATATAAAATTACACATAAATAAATAAAATTAATTTTTAGACCAATATTATCTAAAGTTAAGCTTTGAAGTGAACAAAGCAAAAGCGAGTACACCTTCAAAATGGTGGGCAAACTTCTTTTTTCTTTCTTGTTTGTTTGGATATTATCACCGCCATAAGACGGAACGGCTAGCGAGTACTCTTCTAGGAACGCATCGAGGTTACTCTAATTCTAATAAAACACTATTACACTTTTTAAATGAAATATAACTAGATTCGCTTATTATGATCATTGATTAGTTTCGTGTTTTTTTTAAATTCAAATTTCATTCATTGTTGAAAGTTGGATTTATTATTATTATTTATTAGCTATTTGATTTACTAAAAATAATTTCTAAAGTATACCCGTGTACAAAATTGTAAGACTAAACGTAACCAAAACGTTTGTTATAGATAACAATAAAAATGAACTATCTACATAAAAATATGCTTTAAGTTATGGTAAGAAATAGATATTAAAATTGTATTGGATTTACACTCAAATACACTTTATTATGATATAATGGGGTCAATTTTTCTTTATTGTTTTACATGTGTTTTAAAGAATAATAGTGATCAAAAAATTATTGTTAGTGTTGAGACTTGTGCCCACACCTCTCGTGGACCCATCCAATGCTGTGGGAGACCATGTGTCTGCCCCCGTGGACACCGGTGTCGTGGTTAGGGGTCCGCGCGCCAGAGTTGGGGCGCGATACTAGTTGTTGTATAGGGGTTATACGAAGAAAGTTGTCTAGCTGATGTTGTAACACAAATCTTTATTCAGGACTCTGATTGTGTTTCCCTCCTTGGTCGGTCCGGTTACACAACTGTATATGGAAAGGAAACCCCGTCTCCAATCCCGCGCATGATGGTATCGCAATCCCCGACCAGCTCTGTCCACGCCCGTCCGAGAGCCAACGCTCGTGAACCACCGACCCGTATCCGACGTGAGTCTAAAAACCCCTCTGAGCTCTCGACGAACGAGCACTGCAACCCCGACGAGCGAGGCATGAGAGAGGTCGTGCGCAGCCAACCACGCACGGCAGAAAGAGGGAGGGGGAACGGGAAAACCGCACTGCGCGCGGCCCCAAAGTTTAGTTGATGAGATACTCGGCACAGAGTCCCCCCCCCAAAACTTAAGGGCAGGGCGGGAGGAGTTGAGGTGTCCAAAGTAGAGTAATATTAACCCAAAAAATCCGGATCAACCAAGGAAACCCACAAAAACAATATCACATGTGATTAAATAATACCAAACAAGACACCAGTGACTTATTAACAGTGAATGAAATATACCCTAATTCAAAATTTAACGTCAACCAGAGTTCAGCGCGCGCGTGCTGAAGATTAACCACCTATCCTAGAATTACAACAGCAGAATTAATTACATCAATATAAATGTATACATATTAAAGAACAATGTCCAAAGAATACTTCTCGAAGGACTTAAGGTTTAATAACATGTTTATTAGAACGAACAGATTAAACAATATACACAATCGCTATCTCTACCAAAATTCGGCTAATGACTGGAAATATATTTTCTAGGGGAAAAAACGAAACATAGAGATCCAGTTGGCTTAACACCAATTCATTATAACTTATGTTCACTCTTATTTCACTCAGTCCCTAGTTCGCCCCGTATTATCTATGAGCACTTATTATCGTCTTAGCAAAGAGAACTCACAACCTATTGTCATTATGCTGAGATATGGGGTACACGCAACATACAGAAACGAACAGCTCATAAATACACACTTTTCTTTTTCAAGCAGAACATACATATAAACCATAAGACAACTTAAGAACTAGGTTCACTCTCGGAGTCAGTGACAAGGATTTTGTTGCGTGACATGGGCACGACGCGTGGCCAGACCAGTGACAGGATCCAATAGTTGGACCGTAACAGGGGTGAGAAACTTGGATATGATGGTCGGAGCTGACCACCGGTAATCCAACTTCGCCGTTTTGCCATCAACCGCTCTACTGTAATTATGAGCTGTTGTTCGTTAGGGGGGGACTCTGTGAGAAAATACATTAGTGTGACCAATTCGGTCGCAGACCACATCAGAATACTCGGCCAAAACTGCCTCAAACTCGGGTCTATGGTCACGTCTCTCTTAGAGTACAGTGGTGCCAGGAGTGTCAGGGCAATACAGGGGTGTCAGCCTCACTAGGAGTCCCAGGATGGGATTTAAAACTTATCGTCCCAGGGTACACGTCAATGGTGGTCCTAGTTCCTCGGAAAAAGTTGTGTCCTAAGATAATTTGAGTCACAAACCTGGGAGCGACAAGGAACCATAACAGCCAAGCCAACCCTGCTATTTTCACTGAGACCTTGATTCTCGTTACTACCCGGAACTTCTCAAGACTCGAAGTAACACAATCTATTTCACAACTCTCTGAGTCCTTAACTAACCTACGCGTGAGAAGAGTCCCCAATAGATCTTCCGAAACAACGTTATGTAACGAGCCTGTGTCCAGTAGGGCAACTATTTTCAGAGGTCCAAGTTCGACTGGGGCTCCCAACAACATTGTTTCCCCAGAATGACACGGAGGGCATTTAGTGACGATCTGGCGAGGAAACCCAATTCCACGTCTGAGATTAAGTTTTCTCCCCTCACGCCGTGGACCTGCCTCCGCTGACATAACCGAAACATTCGACCGAGACTGTTTGTCGCAGTTGCGCGCTAGGTGGAATTTGGAATTACATATATAACACTTCTTTTCTTTAAATTGGTTGGGATTGGTGGGTACGGCTACTTCTATTCTGACGATTACCGTAAATTCCATGGCAGTTCCCTGGGTCAAAAGTTCTACCACTCACACCCAACCGCTCATTCCTCCGATCCCCTACAATATGAGCCTCCTACCTACTGGGTTGGGTCCACCTGTTGTAGTCCCGAATCTCATCATTACATTGCTGGAAGTGGACCGCCACTTGCAACAGCTGAGCAACTGCCTCTACTTCGCACCTTCTTAAGTTAATCCTAATTGAGGGTCTCAAGTTGGAATAAATGCGATCTACTGTCTGTGTTTCAGAGAATCCCCCCTCCTTCGGATAAGGGTCTGGATACGAATAAAGAATTCGTTGACTGGTTCGAGAGGCGCCTGAACGCACCCAAAAATATCCCTCTCGAGTTGATCTATGTAGTTGGCGGGGAAAAAACACAATCGGAAAAAATCGACGAACCCGCGCCATGTAGTCCAGTAGTGGTGGTTGTTACGCATCCAAAGCGAGTTTTGACCTAAAAATATCTCTGGCAGGGCCGTCAACATTTCACTCTCGGTTACTTTGTAGCCGTTTTTTAACTCCTCTATCTTTTCGAGGAAATCTATGGGATTAGATCCAAGGTCAAACGTCACATTCCATTTGCGGACTAAATTCAAAATTTGAACGATTTTCTTGCCTTGAGGATCATTGCCACTAGGAATTTGCCCTACATTTCCCTCCAATAAATGGCGTTTAGATGGTAATCGGTCCTCTACCCGTCCTGTGTTTTCTAACAGTGTGTTGGGCTCTGCCTTTCTAATGTTAATTTCTTTTCTGAGAGCCACGCCCAACTGATTCTCTAACTCGCCACAAAATCGTTTAAGTTCCTCTAACTTCGTGTCCTTCTCAGGCGACTCTGGTGATTACCTAAACAGGCGGGATTTCAAATGACCGAACGTACTGCGAATTTTCTTTTCAACCGACGGTACAGGTCTGTCATATTGAGCTATCATAGTTTGCAAATTGTTCAATTTATCTGCTAGAAAGGGATGTTCTAATGAAAACGCGGGGACTTTGTCTATCAACACTAGAGAACGGTTCTAGTCCTTCTCCACGTCAAATACGTCACTGAGTTGTGACCTTAATTGATCAACGGTTTTTTCGGGTTTAGAACCACGAATTCTCAATTCGTAGATTAACTTATCCTTAAACAATCAACTAGGGTCAGGGTGTTCCATTTTGCAATTCACAAATTAAATTAGATACCACACAACCAAACGACACATTATATCCCAAAATTACCAAAACACCCATGAAATTTGGCTTCCCCTATATTATCAACCCCAATCTGGGTAAAATAAGGCACATTAATCACGAAAATGTGTCTCGCGTCTCTAAACATGGCTGTGCCAGTCTCTGAAATGGCCCCACGTCCACCCTCACAACAAACAAGAACCAATGGTTCAACTTGGGTAAGTTGTGTACTTCCCTGATTCAAAACCTTGTCATTGCTCGATAGTGATACGTCATTGTAAGACTGGTACATCTTATTAACTAATATATTAGTAGACAATACTAGGCTCACATATGGCGTTGCCCCTCACCACATGTCAAATAGAAAAGAAAACTATCCTAATCTTAACAAGATTTGGCCATAGTTATTGAAACAAAACTATCTATTTGGTTGTTATTCATAAATAAATTATTCAAAAATAGTTAATAGTCTTAACACTTCTACATTATTAGAAACATTTGCGGGAATGACCCAATTTTAAGCTTCCCCTTTAGTTTGGTTAACTATAAACATAATAACACTGAAAGTTAGCTAAAGTTTGATAATAACGATATAGGAAACTTTTTAAATTAATGGTTTCACCAGAATTAGTGTCAAATAATTCAATAATGATTAACACGTCCAATCGTCCCAATGTAAGCAAAATACAACAAACATAGCCATGTCATTAAGAGTTAATTGAGTCCCAATTGAAGAGGAAAAAAATGTTTTAGAGAAAATATACAGTCGAAGTCAACTTAGCTGATACGTAGATTTCCAGAAGTTCTAAGAGACAGCAGCGATGACAACGATTATTTACGCCCTTGGGTTGAGTACTATCTTCTTAAGGGGGGCAAATCCTTCTCGCCTGGTCGGGAGACAGCTCCGTTCACTTCGCCGAAGGGTTAGTCGAATGGGCGGTCAGCTTGTTGGACTGGTGACGAGTGACAACCGGTGACAACGCTTGTGAAAACACAAACCATGTTCTGCTACCATCCTGAGCCCACACATCTCGTGGACCCATCCAATGCTGTGGGAGTCCATGTGTCTGCCCCCGTGGTCACGGGTGTCGCGGTTAGGGGTCCGCGCGCCAGAGTTGGGGCGCGATACTAGTTGTTGTATAGGGTTATACGAAGAAAGTTGTCTAGTTGATGTTGTAACACAAATCTTTATTCAGGATTCTGATTGTGATTCCCTCCTTGGTCGGTCCGGTTACACAACTGTATATGGAAAGGAAACCCCGTCTACAATCCCGCGCATGATGGTATCGCAATCCCCGACCAGCTCTGTCAACGCCCGTCTGAGAGCCAACGCTCGTGACCCACACCGACCCGTATCCGACGTGAGTCTAAAAACCACTCTGAGCTCTCCACGAACGAGCCCTGCAAATCCGACGAGCGAGGCGCGAGAGAGGTCGTGCGCAGCCAACCACGCACGGCAGAAAGAGGAGGAGGAACAGGAAAACCGCGCTGAGCGCGGTCCTAAAAGGTAAGTGACGAGACACTCGGCACAGACTTAGGCCGTTTTTCCTATTTTATGTAGGTCCTACATACTTTTTGGTAAATTGAGGAAACATTGGTAGAGGTAATTTTTGAAGCGTAGTATGTTGAAAATATATTAAGGTAAAGTTTCATTTGACACATAATTATTTTATATACAGTATAAACCGACAGTAAATTTGAAATCAAACCATAGGCCTACTTACCCCTCTATCCCCTAAATCTTAACCCAAACTTACGTGGGAATTTGAATAAAAATTTTGGTTAAACTGGAATGGATAATAATGTTAGCAAAACATATTTAATAGTTTTGAACTTGAGAAGGAATAGAATATAACAAAGAAAAAGCGTCTTCAATCACATCTTACAGGGGTACTGTTCCAAACAAATTAATCTTTTAAACTCTTTTGTTTTTATATTAATTACGGTATATGGAATAATATTTAATTGTATTTTTTATCTATGATAGGCTACTGTACCTATCTGTGAATCCCGGGGACCTTAACCTTAGTACACCATTGCTCTAACTGATAACGGAAGATCAAGATTTGAACATTGAATTGGTTTATTGAGGTAACGTATAGTTTTCGTAATTAGTTTCCCTCTTCCTATAAAGTCTACCTTGCTAATCCCTAGGTAACCCTTCAAACTATCAGTTCACTACTGGAGGTCAAGATCAGAGGTCACGATGGGAGACCTATGTGAACATATAGAGAGATCTCATTATCTGAGTCAATATATGACAGTTATAGTTGATCTTCCAGTTGAAGAACCTTTTTTGGGAGTTAAAATGATCACATTATGTTGTAAAACACCAAACAGACAGACAACAAAATGTTGTAACATTATTTTCATACCAAAGTGGGAAAATAGCCCAGTTTGATTAAAATAGCTACATTAATCTCTTTTTTATATCTATCGTTTAATATTATATACGCACTACCAACGGTGTAATCAGTTAAATAAAATGTGTGCAACATCAAAAGTCTTTCTAATTTCATAGTTAAAAGTATCAAATATACTCGGATCACATAATCGTATGATAAGTGCACAATAACGCAAACACTCATCAAACTTATCAAATATTAGATTGAAAAGTTAATTCTTTTTTGGTCAAATAAAAACAATAATCACAGTAATTTTCATAACTTAACTTTTAGTACATGACTTCCCCCTTCCGCCCTACACTTTTTTTTTATCCCTACACAAAATGTTATTTGATGAATATAAACTAAACAGTAGAAAGTTTCGCCAACTGTTCTAAACTAATAGTTACATATATACAGTGGAAACATACTCACACCATATTAATATGTTGCCAAAAATATGTTTTATATTTTGTTTGTTTGTTTGTAGGGCAGTAATGTTGTGATAATCAATTTAGTGAGTGCACAAGAAGGTCTGACGAAAGATGAAAATAAATTAAACCTACCACATTGTGAATGGTAAAGCTTCCTTATTTTAAATTTGACATTGAATAGTTACTATTGGGGAAAAAGCGTTGTCAATCTCCCCTCAAATATAAGAAAAGTTTTGCGGTCGAGGTTGCCAGTAGCTCCTTATTACCCCAGCACACCACCTCCAGATATAGCTGAGAGCTAGGAAATTTGACCAGTAGCTCCCTCTTACCCCAGCACACCACCTTCAGACATAGCTGAGAGCAAGGAGATTTGACCAGTAGCTCCTTCTTACCTCACCACACCACCTTAAGACATAGCTGAGAGCGAGGAGATTTGGCCAGTAGCTCCTTCTTACCTCACCACACCACCTTCAGACATAACTGAGAGTGAGGAGATTTGACCAGTAGCTCCTTCTTACCTCTCCACACTACCTTCAGACATAACTGAGAACTAGGAGATTTGGCCAGTAGCTCCTTCTTACCCCAGCACACCACCTCCAGACATAACAGAGCTAGGAGACTTGGCCGGTAGCTCCTTCTTACCCAGCACACCACCTTCAGACATAACAGAGCGAGGAGATTTGGCCAGTAGCTCCTTCTTACCTCACCACACCACCTTCAGACATAACTGAGAGAGAAGAGATTTGGCCAGTAGCTCCTTCTTACCCCAGCACACCACCTTCAGACATAACTGAGAGCAAGGATATTTGACCAGTAGCCCTTCTTACCTCACCACACCACCTTCAGACATAACTGAGAGCGAGGAGATTTGACCAGTAGCTCCTTCTTACCCCAGCACACCACCTTCAGATATAACTGAGAGCTAGGAGATTTGGTCAGTAGCTCCTTTATTTACCTCACCACACCACCTCAGACATCGTGAGAGCAAGGAGATTTGACCAGTGCCTCCTTCGTTACCCCAGCACACCACCTTCAGATATAACAGAGAGCTAGGAGATTTGGTCAGTAGCTCCTTATTACCTCACACACGCCACCTTCAGACATAGCTGAGAGCGAGGAGATTTGGCCAGTAGCTCCTTACCTCACCACACCCCTTCAGACATAACTGAGAGCGAGGAGATTTGACCAGTAGCTCCTTCAACCTCACCAACACACACCTCCAGACATAGCTGAGAGCAAGGAGATTTGACCAGTAGCTTCTTATTACCCAAGAATACCACCTTCAGACATAACTGAGAGCGAGGAGATTTGACCAGTAGCTCCTTCATTACCTCACACCACACCACCTTCAGACATAGCTGAGAGCAAGGAGATTTGACCAGTGCTCCTTCTTACCCAGCACACACCACCTCCAGAATAGCTGAGAGATTGGAGATTTGGCCAGTAGCTCCTTCTTAACACTACATTACAACCACGCTTCAGACATAACTGAGAGCGAGGAGATTTGACCAGTAGCTCCTTATACCTCACCACACCACCTCCAGACATAGCTGAGAGCAAGGAGATTTGACCAGTAGCTCCTTATTACCCAAAATACCACCTTCAGACATAACTGAGAGCGAGGAGATTTGACCATAGCCTCTTCTTACCTCACCAACCACCTTCAGACATAGCTGAGAGCAAGGAGATTTGACCACTAGCTCCTTCTTACCCCAGCAACACCACCTCCAGACATACTGAGAGAAGGATATTTGGACAGTAGCTCCTTCTTACCCACACACACCACCTCCAGACATAGCTGAGAGCTAGGAGATTTGACCAGTAGCTCCTTCTTACCCGAACACAACCTCCAGACATAGCTGAGAGCAAGAGATTTGGCCAGTAGCTCCTTCTTACCCAGCAACCAACTCAGACATAGCTAGATGAGGAGATTTGCCAGTAGCTCCTTCTTACCCAGCACACCAACCTTCAGACATAACTAGAGAACAAGGAGATTTGACCAGTGTCTTCCTTACCCCAGCCACACCACCTTCAGACATAGCTGAAAGCGAGGAGATTTGGCCAGTAGCTCTCTTACCCCAGCACACCACCTTCAGACATAGCTGAGAGCAAGGAGATTTGACCAGTAGCTCCTTCTTACCCCAGCACACCACCTTCAGACATAGCTGAGAGCAAGGAGATTTGACAAGTAGCTCCTTCTTACCCCAGCACACCACCTTCAGACATAGCTGAGAGCGAGGAGATTTGGCCAGTAGCTCCTACTTACCCCAGCACACCACCTTCAGACATAGCTGAGAGCAGTAGATTTGGCCAGTAGCTCCTACTTACCCCAGCACACCACCTTCAGACATAGCTGAGAGCAAGGAGATTTGGCCAGTAGCTCCTTCTTACCTCACCACACCACCTCCAGACATAGCTGAGAGCGAGGAGATTTGGCCAGTAGCTCCTTCTTACCTCACCACACCACCTCCAGACATAGCTGAGAGCGAGGAGATTTGGCCAGTAGCTCCTTCTTACCTCACCACACCACCTCTAGACATAGCTGAGAGCGAGGAGATTTGGCCAGTAGCTCCTTCTTACCTCAGAACACCACCTTCAGACATAGCTGAGAGCAAGAAGATTTGATCAGTGCCTCCTTCTTACCCAACCACACCACCTCCAGACATAGCTGAGAGCAAGGAGATTTGACCAGTGCCTCCTTCTTACCTCAGAACACCACCTCCAGACATAGCTGAGAGCAAGAAGATTTGACCAGTGCCTCCCTCTTACACCAGCAACCACCTTCAGACATAACTGAGAGCGAGGAGATTTGGCCAGTAGCTCCTTCTTACTCCAACACACCACCTTCAGACATAACAGAGCGAGGAGATTTGACCAGTAGCTCTTTCTTACCCCAGCACACCAACTTCAGACATAACTGAGAGTGAAGATAAAATTTGCAGTTCCCTCAGTTGTGATATTGAGTGTTGGAGAGACTGTGTCTAGGAAACGGTTTTATATTTACGATATCTTCGCCGTGCTGTGTTTATTATCCTGATGTGGTGACGACAATAAGGGAAATAAATATAGTATGACTTTTAGTTTAGCAACATTTGTTTCTATTAGATGTTACATTGTACACTTTGTTTACATTCTAAGGCAGCAACCTTACCTTATAATATTCCACTATGCTTGGTATAGCTTAAATAGGATACAGTAAGAATGCTACCTTTTATGGTAAATGGAGTTTAAATACTGATATTCTCTAGTAAAGTGGAAGAAAAAGCCTGTCAGTACCTTAACTCTGCCAGATAAATAAATAAATTGATATTGTTATAGTTTAACTAATATGTGTATATCAATAGGACTACTAAATTAAATGGTATTTTTTATTGTATTTTATTACTCTGAAATCATGTCTCAAGATTTTCACATTAAAGGAATATCGAGATACTTATTAGACAAAAAATAAATCACATTTAGTCCTTAAAGTTATTGGGTTTAAAATATGGAGAATTTAATAATAATATAAGTCATATTTCTTGACAAACTTTTTAGTATTCTATATTATTGACATAATCATAACACTTTAAATAAAAATAAAATAATTGTCACAATTTTCCCAATTTTTTTACAATTAATTAGGCAAATTTTTATGAACTTTATTTTCAGAAATTATAAAATTTATTTATTTTGGTAATTTTCTGCTGATTGTGAATTGTAAATTTCAATTTTTTTTTTTTTCAAAACATTCCCAACATTAATTAAAGTTAAATCACGCATTCCGCCTCCCCCTAAAATCTCATTGCAAGTTCTGAATCAAAATATTAAGTGTTTTGGAATTTTTATGGTGCTTTTTGCTTTCTAACAAGAATAACTATATTAAGTTAAGTCTGTTATTGAGAATTTAGTTTCAGTACAACTTCTAAAATTACGTAAAAGGAATAATTAAAAGAGAAAGCAAAATTCTAGAAATTTCTAAATGTTGCCACATTTCAATTGATAAAACAATTTTTTTCTCCCTCTTTTGGTGCAATATTTAGAGCTTTAGGGAAATAAGCTATTGAGCATTATTTATTTGATTTTCTTTTTTTTCTATGGGCACTCTTCTTATGTTGGGTCAAATCAGAAGGATACAAGTATCTCTTATCACATAAATCACATTTGTAATTTCTTACTCTGGTGTGAGAGATTAAATGCTTTGTTAAATAAGTTTTGTTCAAGAATCTCTTACTGCAGGTTGCACATTCATACTTTTTTTCCCCTTTGTGCATTTGATAGTGCATATCTAAACTGCACCTAGTACCGAGCTTCTTTCCACAGATTGTACATGGATATTTTTTCTCCCCTGTGTGAATTTGTGTGTGCAAAATTAAACTGTTTTTAGAAGCAAGTGTTTTATAACAAATTGTACAGGAGAACTTTTTATGTATTCTCAATGTTTCTGACAGTCCTATTGTTTCTGGATGTTTAGTTTTGATATGGTGGCTTAACATGCTCTTAGTTTTAGTTCCCTTGTTACACAGTGCACAATTATAATTAATATCCGAACTGTGTGAAATCAAATGATAACTTAGGTCACTAGATCTTGTGAAAGACCTGCCACAAATATCACAAATATACTTTATTATATTTGAATGCATTTGGATATGTGTGGGGTAACCAGATTTTGAACAAAGAATTCCACATATGTGGCACAAATACTTTTTTGCCCGCCCAGTATGAATATTCATGTGTTCCCATAAGTAATGACTACTGTGATAAGTTTTGAAACATATTGAACATTTATGAGATCTGTCATTGTGTTTTATTCTGTGGTAGTCGATTGCCTTTTTGGTGAATAGAAGAGCTCCACAAAACTCACAAACTACAGCATTACCAGTGTGGGTACTTTTATGATCCGTTAGGCACGTTTTCCTTTGAATCTTTTTTCACAAATGTTACATGAAAATGCAGCAACAGTTCCACTAAGAAATATTTTATGGCATTCTGAGTGCCACTTTGTTGATGAAGGATTTCCACAATAGTAGCAGTTACTTTCATCTTCATCTGTGGAATAAAAATAAATAAATATGTTATAAATGGTGAGATGAAAAGTGAAATGTTACAATAAACTAACTACTCCATATATGTGTAAATTTACAGAGATAATTACTGTTAGAAAATTAATATTAATATTTTACTTCAAAGTTCCTTATGAATTTAACCACATTGTTATCTTTTATTTGAATTATAAAATTAAGTTAAAAGATGAAAGTTTAAATTTATAGTAGAGACTATATTTAAACAAAAAATAATAATTTAAAAATGGTGTTATGTGTCAATCATTCAGTAAATGTCACATGCCTACATTAAATATTTTTTCAATAATTTTCAAAAACCCACCCACCATCATTAACTCATTTAAGAAGAAATTTTTAAAATTTACTAATCATGTTGTTGGGTCTTCAATCATAATTCACATTTATTTTGTCAGCATGCCTTAGTTTCCATTTGGGTTATACTCATAGGAACTAATTTACTCTAATGTGTTATGGATGAGAAAGATTGAATTTAGAGGAAGTGTAGACATATTTGCATGATGAGTGTAAAACCATTTTTTACACCCAGCAAGGATTTGTTCATTGAGCTACCAAAGCAGGTCTAATTATAGTAAATCAATCTGATATAGTGGAATAAATTTATTTGTTTTAAATATGCAAAAAAGAATTAACCACAAAAAGAATGGAAATGGAGCAAAGAAGAAGCAAATAAGAGGATATCCTACTCAACACAGAGAAATTGAATCTCGTGGTCAAACGCTGCAATCGCTAGAGTATGAAAGCCCAAGGGGTGAGAGGAGTGTTCTGGTACAATCAGTACCAAATGGCAAATGGGACATAAGTCCTTCACTGTGAATAGTTGGCTTAGTACATTTATTTGAAGTCATTTTAAAAACACTTTACATACCTTGTATTAAGTATTAGGGATATGTAAAGTTTGTCAAAAGAGGTAGAAATAAAGTAAAAATATTCTATACAAAACTACTGTAAGTCCTAAACTATCGAACTTAGGTGCCCCCTGCCCTCCCCTCCCACCGGTAAGCTGACCAGAGTGTATGCACCAGAACGTCAAGATAGCTACTGATGATATGTAACAATGATCTCCCCCTTCATCCTTCATGAAGTTGACATTCTTTCTGCATGCAATGTTTACTGTGTCGAGTATTACATACCCCCATACCCCCTGACATGACAGTTCAATAAAAGGTTTATACTGAGTGACAAACATATCCCGTCTCAGTCGACTAATATTATGTGAAATGAAGACTTACAACCTTTATTAGTGGAATCTGTGTGTACTATCTTTGCAACACCTTGCACAGCTTTGTCAGATTGGTTCTGCGTACATTTCTTGATGTTGTCCTGTATGTATTTTTCAATATTCTTTTGTACGTCTTCCTCGGAGATGCCGTCTATACTTTGCTCTGTGTCATTGTACATATTAAAATCATCTGAGCTATGTTTAGATCTATTGGTGAATTTAGTGGCATACTTTGTCTTGGATCCCTCATAAGAGCTTTTCAAACTAAACAACTCATCTCCTTCCATTAATTTGTTGGAGCTGCAATACAAATGTAGCACAACAATGTATATTTAAAATGCATAACAGACTGTTTCACACTAATACTAAAAATAATCTACTCTTTCCAGGGTTTATAACATGAAATGAATATCATTTCTTGAAAAAAAATATTTTTTTAAATTAGTTTTATTAAATAATTGTATCAATACTAATACTAGTAATTTGAAAGGATCTTTTAGAAAATACATTTTTTTTTTATGGACAACAATTTACTGTTATATGAACTGCTTTTAATTATCGATACAATCTATCAAAATATAACATTACTTGACGTATTAAAATGTAAATGTAGCTCTATTAGCTCCTTTCTAGCTGTCAAATAAAATTCTTCCTATGATAGTTAAGACGTACTTACAGGGTTCCTACAGTATTTGTAAAAATATTCTCCCTGACTTTTCCCTGACTTTCCCTGACTATTTTCCCAAGTTCCCTGACCAATTTCTCATAAAATCTCCATTATAACTTTACGGTACTATACACGTGAACAATATTAATTTAAATAAATTTATTTCGGCCTCCTCCCCCCTTACAGCCGACCTTGCCTCACCTCTCATGGAAGAATAAGAAAGCAGACATCTTGCCAATCAGTTGAGGGAAAATGATGGAAAAATAATCCCTATCAAAAATTTGTAACAAACTTGATTCCCTTTGGTATCATGTGCAGAAATACGTATTAAATAACAGGCCACTAAGAACATACTAAAGAGTTTGGTATCATTACAGTTTTATTTTACCTAAACTGTACATTTCCTGAACTGAATAGCTTACAACAGGAACTCTGTCTGCTTTCATATTATTCATGTCTCAAGTCAATTTTATTTTTATTAAAATTATCACTATAGTCATACAATAAGAAACTATGTTATATTTAATAAAGTGAAGCTTGCTTCTTCTTCAGTTCTTGCAACTCCACGTCTATTGCTTCTCGTTTCTCTTCAGTTGCCATCATTAATTTTTTTCTTTCTCCTTCTAAATCTTTAACTTGTATATCTAATTTCCTCTTTTCTGCCTTCTTCTTGTCTTTTTCACTTTTTTCTTGCTTCTTCATCTCTAAGTATTCATGATAGCGTTTCCGAGCACCTCTCACGTAATCCAACATCTTTTTGCTAATGTGTATATTTTTAATCCCTCCTGCTTCTTGTATCTCATCATGAATGTGACGCTGTGCAATGACTGTCTTTTCATGCATGTTTTCAACCAGTAAAGATTTATTGACTGAAAAACCACCTTCAACAGTTGCATTCCCATGCGACAAGACAAGGCAAATCTTTATTACTTCCCAAAGATGTTTGTAGTTTGCTTCTCCTATTAGAAAGCTACCATAAATAGTGTCAAGTCCTACTTCATCACTAAACTGATCACAAGGACGAAATATTTCTTGAAGCTCAGATTTTTTGAGGTTGCAAAAATGCAAGTATTCTTTCTTGGCATTTTCAGCCAGAACATCATTTATGATGTTGGCATGGTTGAGTTCCTCCAAAAGAAAAGAAAATCTCTTCTGGGCCAGTTGAGGTGAATGTTGAATAACACAAGGATCCAATGAAGACAAACCTCTCACAGCTTTCTGTTTTAAGGGACTTTTTTCTTGTAGTTTTGCAATCATGGTGGTTAACATACTGCGGCACTCATGTATAAATTCTAATTTTTGTCTTTCTGTTACTGTGATTGCAGTTTCTCCTAACAAACGTTTTGTTGCAAATCCTATATCAATATTTTTGCTAAGGATCAAATTTTCTGATTTTTTTGTGTCAATAGACAGTAACTTTGGACCCGTGCACTTCATAAGATCAGGTTTCACACAACGATTCATAAGGTATCTTAGAAGTTTCTCTACAGCTTCAAAAAGATATGGAGTCATTGGTTTTGATGTCTGGAACTGTTGCAGGAAAGGCTGACATTCATCTGCAATTGTCTTGCAGAAAGCTAGTTTACACTTTAGGAATGGATCACAGGCTGCTCTTTTCAGTGTCTCTACAGGTTTTGTTTTAGGAAGTTTTGCTTCTTTGAGAAACTTAATAACATGGTCCCAAATTTGTAATGCCCTTTGAAAGCACTTCGCATTCTCTAACCAACGCACACCACAGAACTTCAATGGAAAAGTTGTACACCCTGTCAACTGGGTGAACAATGCTCGACGAGCTGGAGAGTCAGTGAACAGGTAGTACATGTGACGTAATAAGCTACTTATATCCCAATCAACAGACTCTACTCCTGTTCTCAAGGAACCATGAACAACATGAAGCCCACATGTTCCCAGATTTAGCAAACTACATACTTCATTGTCTGTTACAGATTTGAGGTGTTCCTGAAGAAGTGTTATAAACTTTAAATTGACATTTGGGCCATCCATTGACACTTGTATCAACTTAGAGAGTGGAAGAGGAGAAATACCATCCAGAAAATGCTTCAGTAATTCTTCAGCAGTGCTCCTATCGAAAAACACACTGTTTAAGTAACAACTGATGACTTTATGATTTTCCTTGTCCCAGAATCTAATTACAATGTCCATCTGTCCTCTTTGAATAACTTTATTCAATGCCTCATCAAAACAAATTACAAAGTTGTTACATGATTTTAGGCGGTCCAGTAAATTATTATGAAAGAATGGAGCCAAGCCATGCACAATGAAGTATGCAGCCTTGTCTCCACCAAGGGTAAAGGCATTGGCAATGGAACACTCGGGAAACATCAATTGAAAAATTGTACTTAAATTATTGCACGAATTGAAAGACATTTTTTTGTCAACAACTTGCATAGCCCAAATGACTTCCGCCTTAGTTATATCATCTTTTATAACAAAAGTGTTATGGTTTCTTTGAGGCACTACACTAATTTCACTTTTAGCAACAGCTTCCTTCTGCGTCGTTACGATTTTCGATGAAACAGAAAAACTCTTCGAGCAACCAGCAGAATCATCACTAGGTAGAATGTCTTTGTGTGCCAGAGATTCTCTTGAAACTGGGGAGCTCGATGAACCTGAATCACTTGACTTTTTTGAAAAAAAAAGTCAACAGAGAGCGTTGATTTGTCAAAGTTTCAAGAGTTTTGATATGAGTTGGTCCTTTTGCATGGGAAGCTAATGCTTGCTTTCCCATATTACTTAAGTTTATAATTTTTTTGCACACTTTACAAAATGCCTGCAGCTTATTACTTTCAACACCACTTATCCAGTATGAGAATTCAGGAAAATGGTCTGGGCTTAGCCAGAGCTGGTTAAAAACGGTTTTTTTGTTAGACATTGCTGGTGTAGTCTAATCAGTCCTGGTGCACTGTATCAAACTATAACGATGACAAACCTTGAACAAGAACAAAAACAAGTGATCACTAAAGTTAAAAGAATTGTCATGTGCAGGCTAGGAGACCTCTGCGTTCACATTCTGAAATAAAATGCTACCAAAACTTGTGTTAGGGAAAGTTTGAGCATGGTAAGTGCCCCTCAGCTTTCTTCATTGGGGCAGTGGCTTATGACGCAGTAAATAGAAAAAATATTTTCTTTGTTTTTTCTAAGTGTGACATGAAGACATGAATTGTCATTTCCCTGACCTTTTTAAAGCTTCCCTGACTTTCCCTGACTATTATTTTTTTCCCTGACTTTCCCTGACTTTCCAGAGCGTAGGAACCCTGACTTAGTTCAAGTCAACAAACAAAACCTTTCCAGTTGAACCTATGAAACCAGGTAACTTTGTAAATATGATTAGAAGTGACTTATCATAGAAAAAAAAGAGTAAATGTGTTCAAAAACTTGAATTCAATCTCAGGCACCTTAGTTTAAGAGTGTGCATCATAGCAGGCCCAACTCAGCTCCAGCAAGATTGAATGGGAAAAAAACACTACAATATGACAGAAATGTGTTTAGTGCATTTGTATTTGAAAGATTACTTGAAATTTTCCTCAGTGACGATGGGGGACAAAGCGACAAAGTTTCTTGTTAATAACTACAGAATGTCCCTGTTATGACAGAATGAAGATTTGTGCACAGTTCTTATCCGTGAAGACATTCTAAAATGGAAAAAAATCAGTCTTTTCAATACAGTTTTTATTCGAATATCGTTTAATATTTCAACAATGTTCAGTATTATAAACATCTATTATCTCTTTATCTCCATTAATGTTTAATCATAAATAACCCATGTGCAATAGTATTGGTGTATTTCTAGCCAAATGTATCACAGAGTTGATGGGCATGTGATGCACACTCTTAATGTGTCATTGGTTTCCTAGTAAGATATCCAAGGATTTTTGCTTTTTTTATTTTAATTTTTTTATTTTAGATTAAGTTTTACCTTTGACACTGTGGCAGGCTATTAATATTTTCAATTTTCATCTGATTCTCTTGTCCAATGATTAACTGAGTGGTCACAAAATTACAATCCTACAAACAAACAAATTACATTAAGACCCTTTGGGCGAGATGTTTATTAGATTGTGAACATGATTAGTCTATTTGTTTAGAGCAGTTGAGCCGATCACCAATATTTAAGAAAATTCAGGTTTTCCATAAAGCTTAGAGCAGTGGTTCTCAAACTTTTCAGTCATACTAACGAGAGAACAACTGATTCATGGACCCCTTGATGTAGAATAAATAATTAAAACCATTTTGAGCATAAATTTACAGTATAGACCTATTATAGGTATAAATTAGTTATAATATTTTTTAATGTGAATCTAATTACAATATAAATTAATATAAAATAAATGTAGGTATCATTAATTTGTATGTACATTTTTGGACATTTTTTTAAAATAAATATAAAAAGAACTACAATAAAAATTAAAATATAATATATATTATATTTGTTCATTTTAATCACTGATAATTTATGTGAGGAATGCTTGTGCTTGTGTGACCCCTGAACTAGTCTCGGGTACCCCAATTTGAGAATTTCCAGCTTAGAGGGTTAAATAACTCGAAAATTGTATGTGTATGTTAGTTAATGTTATGTTAATTGTTGATATGTATAAGAAATTAAGATTAATTTATCAAACTGTTTGCGAATGATATACAGTAACATTTATTATAATTAGGAATAGGCGAGTAACAAACCAAGACCCTTTAACTACATGCAAGCATAGTTTAGCGTGCTTTAAATATTTCATCCAAATTTGATTTAAAGATTTAGCATATTAGTGTAAAACTACTTTTTAATCATGAAATAACTTTAAAAATATATATATATATATTTGAGTCATTAACCAACAGTAAGATGATCTTAGATGACCTTGAAACTACTTAACCCAAACTTCTACCTTAACATTCGATGCAAGTGAAGACAAAGAAGTTTGATCTTCGTCTTTAGTTTCTTCTTTCATCTTGTCATTCAGGTCATTTGAAGAAGAAAAGTTTGAATACTGCTCGTCATTTTCAATCAATGTTTCTTCCTTCACACCGTCTAGTAGAATGGGAATGGACTGTCTCTCACATTTAATACTCAAATTCGAAGTTAGGCCTTGATCAAATTTATAACCACAGGTTGCCGCAAAACTGATAGGTATGGGAAGTGATTTAATTACTTTTTGATCAGACTGATCCATTGTGATGCCTTTTGTCAAATTTCACACAATGTCTAAAACTACTGCAACTGAAATTTGTCAAAGTATCTATAAAAATGTATAATCTGAAAATTAGCTAAATATGGGCAGTCAAATTTTTCA
Organism: Timema cristinae; assembly: GCA_039000515.1. Taxonomy (NCBI): domain Eukaryota; kingdom Metazoa; phylum Arthropoda; class Insecta; order Phasmatodea; family Timematidae; genus Timema; species Timema cristinae. The sequence goes on from JBCFYV010000119.1 coordinate 20,059, forward strand.
ATTAAAATTGTACTTAGGGCTTATATGTAAATATTGAAACATTACAGACCATTGTTTGTTCACGTATTTATACATAAATTTATAAAATAAGTTTGCTTAGATTTATTTAAAGGTTTTAATTAACATGGAAATGTGTGGTTATATAATTGCAGTGTATTAAATAATTAATTTAAAAATGAAAGAGATCACTATATGAAAAGTATTTATTGTAAATGTGACGTTAGTTTCATCATCATTGTTTCACTTAAACCATAGTGATGTCAACTTTGTTCTGAAACAAAAGATGGCAAAACAATTATGGTCTATTTGATATCTAGAAGTTATAGATGGCTATGGCTATTGTAACATCAGATTACCTGTGAAAGTAAAGGTGATTTCAAAAATGAGAAATAAAAAAAGGCAATTTTTATTTATTTGAAGTATTTAACACACACTTTCTGAACTGACTGATTATATTAATACATGAGAATTTCTATAAGCAAAAGCATATACCAATTTTGTGAGGAAAATTGTTGTCACATACCAAGGCTGTATCGGGGGGACGGGGTGCAGGGCAGGGACATTGGGGTTCATCCCACCCACAATGAACTAAAAATTAAATTGACAAATTTAAATAGTACATACATGAAGTCAATGCTTGCAAGTGAGTTTGTTGTTAGCCTTTGCTTCTTGGCAAAGGTATTTTCCTCTATGTTGACATTATGTAAAGTCCTCCAATCTCCTATATGTAATTTAAATTCAACAGTTGATCATGTCGAGAATGTTATTTTACATTTTAAAAATATTCGAAACAACCAACATTGAAGACCATTTTTCAAACACTTTCAAGACTGCCTAAACATTAATGGCCTATGTTCATGAAGGGATTTGTGTACCAAGAATGGCATCTCTCCAGAGATATGGCAGTAACATCGGAACCGATAATCATGAGCAATATTTTCATGTTACTGTAGCTATTCCGCTTCTTGGCGATTTTTTAGATCAATGTGAAAAGTATGTTTACAGACCACAAGAAAATGCTCTGCAGCTTATACAACTTGATGCCATCTATTTGCTCTGAAAAGTCATCAAATCTAAAAACATTTAGAGATATACAAAAGAAAAGTTGACTTAGATCTATTGCAAACCGAGTTTGAGAAGTGGAAAATTTATCGGGGTAAAACAGATGAATCAGCTCGAATGTTGTGTGCCATTGGAACTTAGTGAGTGCAATAGTGAATTTTACCAAACATTTCTGTGTTGCTGAACATATTTACAACCTTTCCAGTAACAACATTCTCAACTTTGAGAAGACTCAAAACATAACTTAGGAACTCCTGTGGCCATGAACATCTCATTGGATTAGCTATAATCTCTGTGCATAGACGGTTTAACATTCCAACTGAACAAATTATTAACAGTTTGCTATGAAAAAAAACAGACGTTTGGATTTTGTTTTATAAAGTAAGCTATGTTGTAAGAGTTACCTCCTAGAAAATGTTTGAAAACTTGTTTATTTGATAACAAAAAATTATAGCGTTTTTATTTGTTCCTATAGTTTTTGTTTTTGATAACCCAACCCTCTACCCCCTTGGCCCCCCCTTAGCAACCCCTGAAAAAAAAATTGTCACATACCCTACAGGGGTCTTTTTTATGCCACAGCCGACATGAGACCAACGGCTTTACTTCCCCTCAAAAGAAAGTTGTGCCATGGATTAGTATTGCTCAGGAAAAATACGTCGACGCCTCTAGATTTGAACCCAGAAACATTGGGAACTGAGGCGAGCACTTTACCCTAATACCAAATATAAACATAAGACTTTTCATTAAGCTTACATTCTGGAAATTGTCACATCAAAATCTACCACTGCAAATTTTGTGAACATTATCTCAATTAAGGTTTTATTTAATAATCAATAAGTCTTTGTTATAAATTGGCTTCACTGTAATTTAAACATGTGTTGTATTTAGCTTGCAGAAGTCCGCCACAACCAAAATAAACTAACCGTTTTTTCTACATGTTGGCCAACATATGTAAAGTAAAAGACACTAAAACAAATATTAGTTCCAAACCTTCTAATAGGTAGCGCTAAAATCGAAAACTAGTTCCAAAGCATCTCATAGAGAGCGTTAAGTAGAATAATTTAGTTCTATATAAGTAAATAGAGCGCACCATAGTGCTAACAGGTGGGTAAATGTTATATAGCGCAATGGTGACTCTAATTTAAGGTTAAACAACATCTTTATTTGAAATTGTCACACGAGCACACATGGTGGCGATTACATTTATAGGTGCCTATAACTAATCTACACAGGTGTGGTACCCAGATCAGCCGGGAATTTGGAGTAAATGACCATTAACAAGGAACGTACGTAGCACAATGGTAGCTCTAATTTAAGGTGCCACAACTTCTATATTTGAAATTGTCACACTAGCACACATGGTGGCGAATACACTTATAGGTGCCTACCACTAATCTACATAGGTGTGGTACCGGATCTGCCGGAATTTTTGAGTAAATTACCTTTAAATAGGAACGTACGTATTAAATAGCACAATGGAGTATCTAATTTAAGGTGTCACAACTTCTATATTTGAAATTGTCACACGAGCACACATGGTGGCGAATACACTTATAGGTGCCTATAACTAATCTACATAGGTGTGGTACCCAGATCTGCCGGAATTTTGGAGTAAATTACCTTTAAATAGGAACGTAGCTAGCGAAATGGAAAGTCTAATTAAAGGTGCCACAACTTCTATATTTGAAATTATCACACTAGCACACATGGTGGCGAATACACTTATAGGTGCCTACCACTAATCTACATAGGTGTGGTACCCGGATCTGCCGGAATCTTGGAGTAAATTACCTTTAAATAGGAACGTACGTATTAAATAGCACAATGGAGTCTCTAATTTAAGGTGCCACAACTTCTATATTTGAAATTGTCACACGAGCACACATGGTGTAGAATACACTTATAGGTGACTACAACTAATCTAAATAGGTGTGGTACCCAGATCTGCCGGAATTTTGGAGTAAATTACCTTTAAATGGGAACGTAAGTATTAAATAGCACAATGGGTTCTCTAATTTAAGGTGCCACAACTTCTATATTTGAAATTGTCACACTAGCACACATTGTGGCGAATACACTTTTAGGTGCCTACCACTAATCTACATAGGTGTGGTACCCGGATCTGCCGGAAGTTTGGAGTAAATTACCTTTAAATAGGAACGTTCGTATTAAATAGCACAATGGAGTCTTTATTTTAAGGTGCAACAACTTCTATATTTGAAATTGTCACAAGAGAACACATGGTGGCGAATACACTTATAGGTGCCTACCACTAATCTACATAGGTGTGGTACCTGGATCTGCCGGAAATTTGGAGTATATTACCTTTAAATACGAACGTACGTATTAAATAGCACAATGGAGTCTCTACTTTAAGGTGCCACAACTTCTATACTTGAAATTGTAACACGAGAACACATGGTGGCAAATACACTTATAGGTGCCTAACACTAATCGACATAGGTGTGGTGCCAAGATCTGCCGGAATTTTGGAGTAAATTACCTTTAAATAGGAACGTACGTATTAAATACCAATGGAATCTCTAATTTAAGGTGCCACTACTTCTATATTAGAAATTGTCACACGAGCACACATGGTGGCGAATACACTTATAGGTGCCTACAACTAATTTACATAGGTGTGGTACCGGATCTGCCGGAATTTTGAGTAAATTACTTTAAATAGGAACGTACGTTTAAATAGCAAATGGAGTCTCTAATTAAGGTGCCACAACTTTCTATATTTGAAATTGTGACACGAGCCACATGGTGGCTAATAACTTATAGGTGCCTACAACTAATCTACATAGGTGTGGTACCAGATCTGCCGGAATTTTGCAGTAAATTACCTTTAAATGGGAATGTACGTATTAAATAGCACAATGGGTTCTCTAATTTAAGGTGCCACAACTTCTATATTTGAAATTGTCACACTAGCACAATTGGTGGCGAATACACTTTTAGGTGCCTACACTAGTCTACATAGGTGTGGTACCCGATCTGCCGGAAGTTTGGAGTAAATTACCTTTAAATAGGAACGTACGTGTTAAATAGCACAATGGAAGTCTCTACTTTAAGGTGTCACAACTTCTATATTTGAAATTGTCACACGAGCACACATTGTGGCGAATACACTTATAGGTCCCTAAAATAATCTACATAGGTGTGGTACCCAGATCTGCCGAATTATGGGTAAATTACCTTTAAATAGGAAGTACTATCGAAATGGAAGTCTAATTTTAATGTGCCACGACTTCTAATTTGAAATTGTCACACGAGCACAAATGGTGGCGAATACACTTATAGGTGCCTACAACTAATCTATATAGGTGTGGCTCCGGATCTGCCGGAATTTTGGAGTAAATTGCCCTTAAATAGAACGTACGTGTTTTAATAGCTCATTGGAATCCCTATTTAAGTGCCACAACTTCTATATTTAAAATTGTCACAACGAGCAACATGGTGGGTAATATATTATGGTACCTACCACTAATCTACATAGTGTTGGTACCAGGATCTGCCGGAATTTTGGAGTAAATTACCTTAAATATGAACGTAAGTGTTAAATAGCACAATTGTGACTCCAATTTAAGGTTGTCATAATTCTAATTTGAAATTGTCAACGAGCACATATGGTGGCGAATATACTTATAGGTGCCTACAACTAATCTACATTGGTGTGGTACCCGGATCTGTCGGAAATTTGGAGTAAATTACCTTTAAAAAGGAACGTACGTAGAGCAATGGTAACTCTAATTTAAGGTGCCACAACTTCTATATTTGAAATTGTCACACGAGCACACATGGTGGCGAATACACTTATAGGTGCCTACAACTAATTTACATAGGCTGGTACCTTGATCTGCCGGAATTTTGGAGTAAATTACTTTTAAATAGGAACGTACGTCTTAAATAGCAGAATGATGACTCTAATACAAGGTGCCATATTTTCTATATTTGAAATTGTCACACGAGCTTTTATGGTGGCGGATATACTTATAGGTGCCTACAAATAATCTACAATGGTGAGGTATCCGGATCTGGCGGAAATTTGGAGTAAATTACTTTTAAAAACGAACGTACGTAGCGCAATGATAACTCTAATTAAAGGTGCCACAACTTCTATATTTGAAATTGTCACACGAGCACACGTGGTGGCGAATATACTTATTGGTGCCTACGACTAATCTACATAGGTGTGGTACCTGATCTGCCGGAATTTAGGAGTAAATTACCTTTAAATAGGAACGTACGTGTTAAATAACAGAATGGTGACTCTAATTTAAGGTGCCACAATTTCTATATTTGAAATTGTCACACGAGCACACATGGTGGCGAATACACTCATAAGTGCCTACAATTAATCTACATAGGTGTGGTACCCGTGTCTTCCGGAATCTTTTCAATACCCATTATTATATATAAAATACAATATTATTTTTCGCTGAACGTCTGCCGCCTGGATCCCGAGCGATAAAATTTGACAAGTAGAATCAATAAATGCAATGGTTCTCAATTGTCTCCGTCACGTGGATCCTCTATCCAGCGAACAGTTGATTCGTGGACACTTTAAGGATATTTGTACATATTTTTTTTCTCTCGCCATTAAAATAATTTTTCTTCTCTGAAATGTTACACACCATAAATGTATTTTTAAGTATTTTCATTAACGAGCTATGAGAGTAAGAAACTTAAATTCTTTCGATTTCCGAAACCAGTTTTAGGCCACATTCTTTAAAATAAAATTTGAAAATTGAAATTTAATATCTTTAATACGATACCTATTTGATAAAGCTAGCCTTTTACGATATGCATAAAGTTCCCTTAAAATCAACACAATTCAGCAATTGTTTATTATTGATACTAATTAATCTATAAATATTTATATTCATACGATTTATAGATATGTAGAGCATACTTAAGACTACAAAACATATTCAGACTTAAATATGCAATATTTAAATCAATAACTTGATTTCCGTTTGTCATAAAAATATGCACTGAAATTCCAAGTTTGCTCGCGATATCAAAACTTTGTAGGGAAGTGTAGCTTAGTTGACAAGAACGGGTGATAGCCCGCCTCCACAGTTCGCGCAACACACAGCGATTACTCCAGCTGTGTTATCACAGAAAGTAGAAACCCAAGTAATCTGCAGTCCATGCGAGATTTCTGTTTGAACAATCATTCTTAAGCCGTCTCTTGAAATAGTTAGCCTCATATTGTAGTGATATAATAATAAATAATAATAATAATAATAACAATAATAGCACCGCGTCTTACTATCTGTTCGGTTTATACGCTTATGTACTAATGGGTTAGGAATTGGGAAGGTTGAATTTAGATGAAGTGAACCCATATTTGTGTGGAGGGAGAGTGGAAACCATTAAGGAAAAGCCAATTCCAGTTCACCCGACCGAGATTCGAACTTCGATCTCCCCGTCCTCAGCAGCCTGGCTCAACTACGGCCAGCGCGTTAGCCAACTACGACACCGAGGGGTCTAGGTTAATTTTTCGAAAACAAGTTATTCGAAAAGCAATTTATCGAAATCAATTCACCGAATACAAAACCATCGAAAGTAATTTGGTCGAAAATCAATTTTTCGAACGAAATGTTTGTCGCGATCATATTTTTCGAAAATCTGCACTGAGAGGGGGATGTTGTCTTTTTTGGTTGCTGGTCGTTAGTTTTATAAACATCAACCTTAGTAGTCCCCGTGGCGCACATACATATATACATGAATATAATAAAAAGAGAGGAAATTAGAAGTAATGCAATTTAATAAATCAAGATACATGGACAATATTTGGCACGTCATCTCAGTAAGAACAGTCTATACAAACTAAATATGATATAACGCCAACAAGGGGCGTGAAGCGCCGGAAGGATTAACTCAGACAATTGAGTTACGTTACTGATCCATCTATCAACAAGGCATGTTGGCCGTGCACGCACAGCTATTACTTACATAGGGCAAGTTCAAGTCCAGTTACATAAGAGAGCCCTGGATACAGAGCAAAACCCCTTACAAGAGTTAAGACCAACTTACACGGATATATCAACAATCTACGGGCCATGCCCGGTCGATAACTCGTGCCACAATTTTATCACCTAATGGGTGATCGATATCACCACATACCAATAAGTAATTATTGACTGCTCCAGCCGTGCCTGAGGAGCAGAAGCGGCTCATGAGCTGTATACTCCAAGGAGGAAAATTTGGTTTTCGAAAAATAAAACTTCGAATAATTGAATCTCGAAAAACTGTTTTTCGAAAAATTACTATTCGGTAAACTCGCCGGTTCCCGCCACCGAGGCGGGTTGTAGTGATATCGATATTTATATCACTCCCGGGGTTTTCTCACTATTGAAACATTTTGTAGTAATTTTTAGATTTGTATTTTATTTTTGATCACTTTGAACTGCAAATTAAGAATATATATTATATGTGATATATATTATATATATATTTAATTATTAGATAATAAACCATAGTTCCTTCCATCACAGCTTGTAAAACGTCAAACTTCGAAACCAAGAATGAGCATAATGTATTATATAGGCAGGTAAGCTTTATGTTTATTTTATATGTTAGGGGTTTTCCAGAAATAGTAACACAAAATAAACAATCTAATAAACAATAAATGGCTGTAAGCGATCGGCCAAAGTTTCGACACATCGCATATCAAGACTGATAAAATAAATACTTAATATTTTAAAGAACTTTATACATCTATTTTATAAAGAATCTTTTTCATTAAAAAAAGTAATTTAGGCAGTTTATAGTGTTTTAATTTCTTAGCTATTTAACTAGTTTATTCATTATTAATACAGAAAAAGGCATTATTAATGAAAAAGGCATTATTTTATAGAACTTAAATTGGCAAAACTTATTACTCTGATTACATTAGTATGTGTATGGAAAAAAAATAGTTTCACGATCCTCAATTTAATGAAAACTGCAATTATTATCTTCAATTAAATTATCTATGTTTTTTTATGTATTTATATTTTAATTAGAGGTAAGAACATTTATACTGTCAGTCAGAGCTTGGATCTTGGTTCATATAGGATTATCTGCATGATAAATTTTATTGATTAATTACATTTTAATTAACATTAAAATGTTGTGATTATCTACATTTTAAATCATCTGGACGATTTTCCTCCAATTCGTTAGGCCTAGGCTATAGGTGAATATAATGTGGGCATAAATGGTGATTATGATAGCATCAATATATATATACACACACACTTTACCTTAAGTAGCAAACTCAAAAAGTCAAGTGGTGACAATTAAAGTGATTATATTATTCAAAAATTTGATAATTTTATGAATACGGCAATAATCCCACAATTTGTACCATGGGTACGTACCAACTGTTCTTGTAGTTGGCCCCCCACCCCCACCCCCAATTAAAAAATTCAAGTTTTTATAATTGCAATCGTTTGTTCTTCACTTGTTCCGGATTGTTCTGCAAACAATTTCGTTTGTTCCATTTTGATAGGCCCAGAAATGATATGTTTACATTGGGGGGGCAACTTCACGGTAGCCCCCCCACCCCCCACATTGTAAAATTTACATTTTTATGGTTATGATCGTTTGTTCCGGATTGTACCGCAAAAAGTATCTTTTGTTCCGCATTTGTTCTTGCACAAATGGAACATGAACTTGTAATACTTTGTTTACTCGTGAGGGGCCAACTTCACGGTAGCCCCCCCACTTTGAAAAATCCATGTATTTATGATTGCATTCGTTTGTTTCGGATTGTCCCACAAACATTTCGTTTGTTCCGTTTTGATAATCTCACAAATTGTATGTTTACATTGGTAGTGCCAACTTTAAGATATCTCCCTCCCACTTTTGAAAATTGAAATTTTTATTCTTGCTATCGTTTGTTCCTCGTTTGTTTCGGCTTGTTCAAATATATATCTATATATAAAAGTTTTGATACGGCCCTAAAATTAATTATACTTTTATATTTCCCATCCATGAATTCGCCCTTGTTTCTTTTTAAAAACTTTTTTGTGTGTGTGTATGTGATTACAATACTTTTTTCTTCGTTTGTAACAGATTTTCCCGCAAAAAAAAAATATCAATTTTTCCGTTTTAATACGCTCACAAATGATATGTTTACTTTGGACCTCCATGAAGCTGACTCACCGTCCTTTCCGCCTAAAGCATTAAAACAAATATTTTATGATTGCAATAATTTGTTCTTAGTTTGTTCCGGAAAAATAGTTTGATATGTTTTTATACGCTCATAAATTGTATGTTTACATTGCATGTCCAAGAAGTAGGACCCCCCCCCCCTTCCCCATCTTTTAAAAATCCATATTTTTATGATTGCAATCGTTTGTTCTTCGTTTGTTCCAGATGGTTCCTCCAAAAAAAAATGTACATTTCGTTTTGGTAGGACAACACATGACACAATTACACTAGTAGCTAAGATTGACGGCTTTTTGGCAACCACATTCTCCACATGCACAAATACAACTTTTAAAAATCGATATTTTATCTTTGCAATCAATAATTCGTTCTGGGTTCATTTTAGATTTCTTTTTGCGAAGATTTTCATTTATTCCTTTTGTAAAGCCTCGATAATTTTTTCTAGTATTAGCTCTCTCACATTCTTTCAAAACGTGAACATTTTTTGTTTGGAGTTTGTTGTTTGTTTGAATGCTCCATAACATTTTATCTTTATTTTGTTCTGAATGTCTTTTTAATAAATTTGTTTAGTTTATGTTGATAGTTTTAAAATTAATATATTTTTATCACTATGCTAAGCTCCCTTTCCTCACCTCAAATAGATAAAATATAACAATATTTTTATTGTTGATTTTATAACTTTTTTCGGTTTGTTCCAGATTACTGTTCATTCTATTTTAGTTTGTTAGTTCTTAGATCTCTTACAAACGATAAATAAACTAGTGCTACTAGTGATAATGGCCTTTTGTGTGTATGGTCACACAGAGCGTCAAATAAAGAATGTACCACTCTCTATGTCAAAGTATGAAATATGTTGTCTTTGATTCGCTCACTATGCACAAAAAAAGCAATAAAAAAACGAAGCAAGTCAGAAATACATAAACTAGAGACACATCATAGCCCTTGCTACTCTGATGCTTCTACACTGACCAGCCAACGCAATTATCAAACCCAAAGTCCAAAGAGTTGACTCACGGAGTATCAACTTACGTCTGTGCCTCTGTGCCGACACAACATGGCTGCTTGACGTACACTACCATAATAAAGCTCAAGTCACGTATCCATGCGAATCTCGAGAGTTGTCAGTGGTAGTAATGTCTGTGTATGATAACCGTATAAAAATTATAATCATAAATTTATAGTATATTAGAGGATCAATTAGTGTTAATATACTTTTAATGTAAAAATAATTAGGCTTACAATAAAAATTGAAATTAAATAAATATAGGTATTCTATTTGTACATCTTTAACATTAAATATTTTTTTCAATAAATGCAAAAATAATTACAACACAAGTGAAAAAATATATATTTTTAATCCCTGATAATTTATGTGAAGAATGGAACTGCTTGAGTGACTTTAAAATATCACTGAAATCTGTAACAATTTTAGTGACCATTTCTTTGTCTCATTACACACTAAGACCATTTCATTTCACAATTTTTCACACCACAAAGAGCAGAAAGGCTTGCTCACATAAACAAGTTGTTGGAAAAGGCATCAAAAGTTTCAGTGCTTTTTCTAAAGTTCTTGGTGCTGGCTGACAAGAAAACTAATATAAAAGTGAATTTCCATATTCTCCTTTCAAAGATTAGGCACAAGGAGCGTGGCCAACCTCCAGTTTTCAGCCTCACTTTCTCATCAGGATTTAATATGGAAAGGCATCTCCATTGTATTTAATAGATAACAGCAATTTATCATTAATATAAAATGTTATAAAATCTAAAAATATATAAAGTCACGTCACATATTCCCTGGAAGATGGGGAAATCGGGGTTTGATCCTGGTTGGGTGCACTGGGGGCTTCCAACCTAAATTGTTTCCCACTCTCCAAGCAAATGTGGATCCACTTTCTCTAAATTGCACCTCCCTCCTCCCTGGACCATTAGTGTAATTAGTACATAGGCGTATAACCCTAACGGGTAGTGAGACAGGGTGTTAAATAAATATTGTGTTCTTCTACCGTTATAACCCCTTATACACTTAGTCCCTCTCAACCAAATAGCTTAATTGTAAGGGTAAATATTATATAATTCTTAAATAATAAATTAGTAGATATTCTTAGAGAAATCTAAATTTATATTAGAAACTAATGTACGAGTATTTAAAATTATTAGTAGTAAGTTAATATGTTGTACCGGGACGTACCATTTGATGAATTTCGGTGAAAAAGTGGGGGAAGGAAGGATACAGGCGATATTAAGAAATTAAGGATATGTGGCTTCCCCTTTTCTTGCATCAATTACAATACCGCTAGATTCCCTCTTAGGTCAAGCATTTAAATACCCTCTTCGTTAGTTGAATGGTCTAACGAGTCACTCTCGCAGTAAACTGGACTGCCAATAATGGTGAGCTTGATGTTTGAATCTTGGTTGGGTGTACAGAAGGTTGTTTTTCCTAAAGGTTTTCCACTCACCCTCTTCTCAAATGCTAGTACACTTCCTCTAATAACAACTTTCCTTTTCCCTAAACTGTTAGCGCAAATAGTATATGTGGGTATAATCCAAACGGGTAGTAAGACGCAGTGCCAATAAACAAATAATTCCCAGATAAAAAATGTATTACACAATCTATAAAAATATTTGATGTATGATTCATTTTACAAGTTCATTGGAGCACCTAATAATAGGAATATAGATAGGGTCCATTGGAACCGAAGAGGAATCAAGTTGGTGGAGTTCTACCTTAAATCAATCATTTAAATTTTATATGGCCACAACAAAGAAAATATCGGCTTCTCTTAGTAAGCCACATCTATTATATTTAAAAAAAAACTGATTCTGATAGTTGCTTGATCACTTTTTTTCAGTATGTAGGATGAATAGATAAAACTATGGACACTGAAGATAGCTAGCACGTTTTGTTTAGGAATAATTCACATTCAAACATAAAGGTTTCCACAAAATACATTTTCAATTAATTATAAACTATTCTAAAATTGACGATAATATATATGTATTTGTGACCACACGGCCTAATTTTGGTAAGAATTGTTTGTATAATATTGTGTGTTATGGATTGCGAATGACAAAACGAGTGTTGCAGGTTGTTGCAATTAACCTATAAACAAATAGAATAGAGGAGCTGACCACAAAAACATTGTCAGCATTCCTTAGTCAGAAACAATGCCGGAAATCAGGATAAAATATATGGGATCCAGCCATAGTGGCTGACTAAACAACATCACAGTCTAGGGGTCATTCTACTCAATTCGACACTACCCGGGCTAGGACGCCAGTTCATCAGAATTCGTAGAGGAGGGCTACCGCTCGATCCCAGGGTACCAGGGTGCAGAGACAATGTAGAGACCATCTAGGAGTCAGACAAGCCAGTGGGTATTCCTAGCAACACCTTGTTTTGTCACAAGCTTCCGAATATTATTTAAGTTATTTCGTTTCTTGTATTATTATCATCATCACATTTGTAATATAATATTTATACAAATAAACCTTTTTAAAAACCAAGTCTAAATTCAATCCCGAACCCACACAAGTATACACAATCGCCTCCCCCTCATTCCTCACACATCCTGACAGATTCTAGGCAGACATCATTAAGGACAAGGAAGGATATGTAATATATTTTAAATTGTATTATAGAAAAATAAAATTAACTATAGAATAATAACTATCTGAAACATTTTTGTTTTGGTATGGGTCATTATTCGATTTTTTATACCTAATAAAATAATATTTATTAACAGTAGAGAGTTTGATTATATTTTATTAAATGAATATTAAATATCATTTGGATAAATATGTATATTAAATTATTTTAAAATATTTAGTCATGTAAATATTAACGTGCAACCTCTATTAAGATAAGCTAAAGTCACATGTGAGTGTAATGTCACAATCAGTGCTAGTGTAGCAGTTTAAAATTTGAAGATGTTGCAAGTAGACAATTAATGCCGCTATTTTGAACGTAGATTCCAATTAAAAGGTAATTAATTCCAAGATTTCACTAGATCAAGGTACCACACCAATTTAGATTAGTTGTAGGCACCTATAAGTATATTCGCCAAAATGTGTGCTCGTGTCACCATTCTGTTATTTAACAGGTACGTTCCAATTTAAAGGTAATTTACTCCAAAATTCCAGCAGATCTGGGTACCATACCTATGTAGATAGGTGGTAGGCACCTATAAGTGTATTCGCCAACATATGTGTTCGTGTGACAAATTCAAATAAAGAAGTTGTGGCACATTAAATTAGAGAATCCATTGTGTTATTTAATACGAACGTTCCTATTTAAAGGTAATTTACTCCAAAATTCCGGCAGATCCGGGTACCAAACCTATGTAGATTAGTTGTAGGCATATATAGGTGTATTCGCCACCATGTATGCTCGTGTGACAATTTCAAATATAAAAGTTGTGGCACCTAAAAGTAGAGACTCCATTGTGCTATTTAATACGTACGTTCCTATTTAAAGGTAATTTACTCCAAACTTCTGGCAGATCCGGGTACCACACCTATGTAGATTAGTTGTAGGCACCAATAAGTGTATTCGCCACCATGTGTGCTAGTGTGACAATTTCAAATATAAAAGTTGTGGCACCTTAAATTAGAGTTTCCATTTCACTACGTACGTTCCTATTTAAAGGTAATTTACTCCAAAATTCCGGCAGATCTGGGTACCACACCTATGTAGATTAGTTGTAGGCACCTATAAGTGTATTCGCCACCATGTGTGCTCGTGTAACAATCTCAAATATAGAAGTTGTGGCACCTTAAATTAGAGACTCCATTGTGCTATTTAATACGTACGTTCCTATTTAAAGGTAATTTAATCCAAAATTCCGGCAGATCCGGGTACCACACCTATGTAGATTAGTGGTAGGCACCTATAAGTGTATTCGCCACCATGTTTACTCGTGTGACAATTTCAAATATAAAAGTTGTGGCACCTTAAATTAGACTTTCCATTTCGCTAGGTACGTTCCTATTTAAAGGTGATTTACTCCAAAATTCCGGCAGATCTGGGTACCATACCTATGTAGATTAATTGTAAGCACCTATGAGTGTATTCGACACCATTTGTGCTTGTGTGACAATTTCAAATATAGAAGTTGTGGCACCTTAAAATAGAAACTCCATTGTGCTATTTAATACTTACGGTCCTATTTAAAGGTAATTTACTCCAAAATTCCGGCAGATCTGGGTATAACACCTATGTAGATTAGTTGTAGGCACCTATAATTGTATTCGCCACCATGTGTGCTAGTGTGACAATTTCAAATATAGAAGTTGTGGCACCTTAAAATAGAGACTCCATTGTGCTATTTAATACGTACACTCCTATTTAAAGGTAATTTAGTCCAAACTTCCGGAAGATCCGAGTATCACACCTATGTAGATTAGTGGTAGGCACCTATAAGTGTATTCGCCACCATGTGTGCTAGTGTGACAATTTCAAATATAGAAGTTATGGCACCTTAAATTAGAGACTCCATTGTGCTATTTAATACGTACGTTCCTATTTAAAGGTAATTTACTCCGAAATTCGGGCAGATCCGGATACCACACCTATGTAGATTAGTTGTAGGCACCTATAAGTGTATTCGCCACCATGTTTACTCGTGTGACAATTTCAAATATAAAAGTTGTGGCACCTTAAATTAGACTTTCCATTTCGCTAGGTACGTTCCTATTTAAAGGTAATTTACTCCAAAATTCCGGCAGATCTGGGTACCACACCTATGTAGATTAGTTTTAGGCACCTATAAGTGTATTCGCCACAATGTGTGCTCGTGTGACAATTTTAAATATAGAAGTTGTGACACCTTAAAGTAGAGACTCCATTGTGCTATTTAATAGGTACGTTCCGATTTAAAGGAAATTTACTCAAAACTTCCGGCAGATCCAGGTACCACACCTATGTAGACTAGTGGTAGGCACCTATAAGTGTATTCGCCACCAATTGTGCTAGTGTGACAATTTCAAATATAGAAGTTGTGGCACCTTAAATTAGAGAACCCATTGTGCTATTTAATACGTACATTCCCATTTAAAGGTAATTTACTCCAAAATTCCGGCCGATCTGGGTACCACACCTATGTAGATTAGTTGTAGGCACCTATAAGTGTATTAGCCACCATGTGTGCTCGTGTGACAATTTCAAATATAGAAGTTATCGCACCTTAAATTAGAGACTCCATTGTGCTATTTAATACGTACGTTCCTATTTAAAGGTAATTTACTCAAAATTCCGGAAAATCCGGGTACCACACCTATGTAGATTAGTTGTAGGCACCTATAAGTGTATTTGCCACCATGCGTGCTAGTGTGACAATTTCAAATATAGAAGTTGTGGCACCTTAAATTAGAGAACCCATTGTGCTATTTAATACGTACGTTCCCATTTAAAGGTAATTTACTTCTAAATTCCGGAAGATCTGGGTACCACACCTATGCAGATTAGTTGTAGGCACCTATAAGTGTATTCGCCACCATGCGTGCTCGTGTGACAATTTCAAATATAAAAGTT
Source organism: Timema cristinae (assembly GCA_039000515.1). Lineage (NCBI taxonomy): Eukaryota > Metazoa > Arthropoda > Insecta > Phasmatodea > Timematidae > Timema > Timema cristinae. The sequence continues at coordinate 35,819 of JBCFYV010000119.1, forward strand.
GTGGCAGATCCGGGTACCACACCTATGTAGATTAGTGATAGGCACCTATAAGTGTATTCGCCACCATGTGTGCTAGTGTGACAATTTCAAATATAGAAGTTGTGGCACCTTAAATTAGAGAACCCATTGTGCTATTTAATACGTACGTTCCCATTTAAAGGTAATTTACTCCAAAATTCCGGCAGATCTGGGTACAACACCTATGTAGATTAGTTGTAGGCACCTATAAGTGTACTCGCCACCATGTGTGCTCGTGTGACAATTTCAAATATAGAAGTTGTGGCACTTTAAAGTTGAGACTCCATTGTGCTATTTAATACGTACGTTCCTATTTAAAGGTAATTTACTCCAAAATTCCAGCAGATCCGGGTACCACACCTATGTAGATTAGTGGTAGGCACCTATAAGTGTATTCACCACCCTGTGTGCTAATGTGACAATTTCAAATATAAAAGTTGTGGCACCTTAAATTAGAGAACCCATTGTGCTATTTAATACGTACGTTCCGATTTAAAGGTAATTTACTCCAAAATTCCGGCATATCTGGGTACCACACCTATGTAGATTAGTTGTAGGCACCTATAATTGTATTCGCCACCATGTGTGCTCGTGTGACAATTTCAAATCTAGAAGTTGTGGCACCTTAAATTAGAGACTCCATTGTGCTATTTAATACGTACGTTCCTATTTAAAGGTAATTTACTCCAAAATTCCAGCAGATCCGGGTACCACACCTATGTAGATTAGTTGTAGGCACCTATAAGTGTATTCGCCACCATGTGTGCTAGTGTGATAATTTCAAATATAAAAGTTGTGGCACCTTAAATTAGAGACTCCATTGTGTTATTTAATACGTACGTTGTGATGAATTTCTTCATCGCCCATCGAAGATGGCCACCGCGTTTTTCTTTCGTCCACATTTTATTGCTTGTAAAGCGCTCCAGAGGACAGCTGGCGCTATCTACTCGGCATTCTGAGTGTTATGCCGAAAGTTAAGTTGGTAACGAAAAAAGAAGGGTGTGGCAAGATGGCTTGGAGAGTTGAGATTAGGAAGTGAGGAAAGTGAGGCGAGGAACGCTGCATGGGAGCGGAAGGCAAATGGATCGCTGGACGCTCTTCATGAAGGTCGGATGGAGGAAAGTAGGGGCCTCCGTTTTGTGATATTGGATTTATGAAGCAAGCTCCATTGCTTTTTTTTGCGGGAACTCATCTGTTGGCGACTAGTTTTTCTCGTCCTCCTTGGTGTGTTTTCGTGCTTCGACGAACCAACCCCCTTTTGGGGTCTTCTTCCCCCCCCCCCCTCCGGGCTAAATGGATTGCCTCCTCATCCAGTCCCCGGACTCTTCAACCTGAGGGATGTGTGGGAGCTATTGGGACCTCCCCCCCCCTCTGGATTTCACGGGAGGAGTTCAGGACCCCTGGTCCCAGTTTTGGACGGACAGACCGAGTGCGAGCCACGCAAGTCGCCAGGGCCGTCCTAGACGGACCTGTCCTTTTCACTACATAGTCACCTATGATTTATAGACACTCTATAACATTTCTAGGAGTGCATAGGCACTTTGTCATTTGGTTATGTGTACATAGACACTTGTTGATTTTGAAAAGGTGCATAGTCACCTATGATTTATAGACACTCTATAACTTTTCTAGGAGTGCATAGGCACTTTATCATTTTGTTATGTGTAAATAAATCCATGCTGATTTTTAAAAGGTGCATGGTTTACCTATGTTTCATAGACACTATATAATTTTGTTATGATTTGTATACGCATTAACTGTTCTCATGTACCAAGTTTACTTAAATTACATCTAATTGAAACTCATGTTGTTATTCGATGATTCACTAGTCAACTAACGGGTTGCGGGGAGGGGCAGAACTGAACTTTCCTCGCGGTCACCGCGTACGGTGGCAGCCTGAAGGTTAACTTAAGATTTAGTTTGTCGGGTCTTGGTTCCCCGTGTCTAAGACCAAGTGGCGCCCATTCGTATCAGGATGCTTCCCTGATGAGTAGTGTACTTATGTCCAGCCCTTCGCCGCATCCCGTCAGTTACACCAGCCTCAACCCACCCCCCAACTCATACTGTAGCCGGCCGGGTACCTTGTAGCGTTATTTCTGGGAAATCACGTTACAACGTTCCTATTATAGGTAATTTACTCCAAAATTCCGGCAGATCCGGGCACCACACCTATGTAGATTAGTTGTAGGCACCTATATGTGTATTCGCCTCCATGTGTGCTCGTGTGTCAATTTCAAATATAGATGTTGTGGCACCTTAAATTAGAGATTCCATTGTGCTATTTAATACGTACGTTCCTATTTAAAGGTAATTTACTCCAAAATTCCGGCAGATCCGGGTACCACACCTATGTAGATTAGTTGTAGGCACCTATAAGTGTATTCGCCACCATGTGTGCTCGTGTGACAATTTCAAATATAGAAGTTGTGGCACCTTAAATTAGAGACTCCATTGTGCTATTTAATACGTACGTTCCTATTTAAAGGTAATTTACTTCAAAATTCCGGCAGATCCGGGTATCACACCTATGTAGATTAGTTGTAGGCACCTATAAGTGTATTCGCCACCATGTGTGTTCGTGTGTCAATTTCAAATATAAAAGTTGTGGCACCTTAAATTAGAGACTCCATTGTGCTATTTAATACGTACGTTCCTATTTAAAGGTAATTTACTTCAAAATTCCGGCAGATCCGGGTATCACACCTATGTAGATTAGTTGTAGGCACCTATAAGTGTATTCGCCACCATGTGTGTTCGTGTGACAATTTCAAATATAGAAGTTGTGGCACTTTAAAGTTGAGACTCCATTGTGCTATTTAATACGTACGTTTCTATTTAAAGGTAATTTACTCCAAACTTCCGGCAGATCCGGGTACCAGACCTATGTAGATTAGTGGTAGGCACCTATAAGTGTATTCGCCACCCTGTGTGCTAATGTGACAATTTCAAATATAAAAGTTGTGGCACCTTAAATTAGAGAACCCATTGTGCTATTTAATACGTACGTTCCTATTTAAAGGTAATTTACTCCAAAATTCCGGCAGATCCGGGTACCACACCTATGTAGATTAGTGGTAGGCACCTATAAGTGTATTCGCCACCCTGTGTGCTAATGTGACAATTTCAAATATAAAAGTTGTGGCACCTTAAATTAGAGAACCCATTGTGCTATTTAATACGTACGTTCCGATTTAAAGGTAATTTACTCCAAAATTCCGGCATATCTGGGTACCACACCTATGTAGATTAGTTGTAGGCACCTATAATTGTATTCGCCACCATGTGTGCTCGTGTGACAATTTCAAATCTAGAAGTTGTGGCACCTTAAATTAGAAAATCCATTGTGCTATTTAATACTTACGTTCCTATTTAAAGGTAATTTACTCCAAAATTCCAGCAGATCCGGGTACCACACCTATGTAGATTAGTTATAGGCACCTATAAGTGTATTCGCCACCATGTTTGCCAGTGCGACAATTTCAAAGATATAAGTTGTGGCACCTTAAATTAGAGATTCCATTGTGCTATTTAATACGTACGTTCCTATTTAAAGGTAATTTACTCCAAAATTCCGGCAGATCCGTGTACCACACCTGTGTAAATTAGTTGTAGACACCTATAGCTGTATTCGCCACCATGTATGCTCGTGTGACAATTTCAAATATAAAAGTTGTGGCACCTTAAATTAGAGATTCCATTGTGCTATTTAATACGTACGTTCCTATTTAAAGGTAATTTACTCCAAAATTCCGGCAGATCCGTGTACCACACCTGTGTAAATTAGTTGTAGACACCTATAGCTGTATTCGCCTCCATGTGTGCTCGTGTGTCAATTTCAAATATAGATGTTGTGGCACCTTAAATTAGAGAATCCATTGTGTTATTTAATACGTACGTTCCCATTTAAAGGTAGTTTACTCCAAAATTCTGGCAGATCCGGGTACCACACCTATGTAGATTAGTTGTAGGCACCTATAGGTGTACTCGCCACCCTGTGTGTTCATGTGACAATTTCAAATATATTAGTTGTGGCATCTTAAATTAGAGTCATAATGTGGTAGTATCAAACATAGTATATGTGGCACCTTAAATTAGACGGTTCATGGCGTTATTTAAAATCTAAATTCAACTTTAAATGTTATTTTCTCTAGATTTCCGTCAGATCTGAGTACTACACCTATGTAGATTAGTTGTAGGCATCTATAAATGTAATCTTCACCGTATGGGTTCGTTTTGCAATTTCAAATTTAGAAGATGTTTTACCTTAAAATGAATTACCTATAGCTAATTTTTGTGTTAAAGATTCAAAGACTATTTATTAAAAATGTTCTGAATACTCATAATTAGCCTATCTATGTTCGTTTTATACAATTCTTGCGTTACTATCATTAATGTTACGACCAATAATTTGAATAATAGGGATATCATTAAAATGAAATCCCACCATTAATAATAATATATTATTCATGATATTTAATGTTTTGCAGTTTTTATATATTCAAAATAACATATTAAATCATTAACTTATTTCAATCTTTCTGAATAAATTGGTTATTTTATTAATTGTTAGCTTGTCTTATTTAATTCCTTATAATTTCTGATACTGCCATCTATTGTCTTAACTTAAAACGTACTTTATTATTTCTCGTTTTTAGTGCCCTCTAATGGTTTATTAATAAACTAATGGTTATATCTGGTTTCATAATTTGATGTTGTCACCCTGCGCATTTCTTGTTTTCCCCTAAAATAAACGTTTATGTGGTTGTGGCTAAGTTCAGTAAAGTGTTGTATTTTATCTATACTACAGGTGGATGGCAAAGACCTATATAATGCTCTAAAATCTGTTTGTTATAGGTTTAAATTATGGTTAGAGGTTTTCAGCGTAGGTGCTGCCATCTCTATATTTTCTTAGTAACTACATTGCTTTAGGTACCGTCATCTATGACTAAATTAATTTTTAATGCATAACTAATAGGAAATAGTGATAGTACAATGTACAAATCATAAGAAAAACACGTCTAATAATGAAACGTAGACCGTAGTATAAAAGTCTTATTTACAGTACATTGTTTATCTTTTACTCATTTTAAAAAGCCTAACCTTCTTTTACTACTAGATGTTTCCAAAAATATTTTAATAAAGGATTCATTCGAAAAAAAACGTTAAATAAACTGAATCGTTTGAAACTTTAATTTAACTCTATATAAGTTTTCTGTATATTAAATCTTCTAATTATATTTGGTTACGATTTTATTACTGTAATGAATGTTATAGTATATACTTTCCAATAACGAGATGTAAAATATAATATCTCACCTTTATTATCATTCATATAGAAAATGATAGTTATTGAGGTTTAAATAAAATTCGTGAATAACAAATATAGTTATCGCTACTGCCTACCAAAAGTAATTTCAAACATGAACACAAGCTATATATTATTTTAGTTTAGTCACATATATATTGTCGTTTAATTGGTCATATATACTCCATCTCCTCGTATTATTATCATTAGTTTATACTTCTCAAGCGCAATGGCTATATAAAACCTACTACACTCATTGTATAACGTATAATAAATTTAAATCAACTTTATACATTGACACTACGCATCGATTATAAACGCTATAATTGACCATTATGTATTTCAATTTATTGAAAACTATCTGCTTTCACTACTCTCTATGCAGTATGCACAAACATAAACACAGTCTAAAATAAAATTTGACATTCCATAAAAAATATATAAGAATTGTTGTTTAAATTGATTCCTTTACATTAAAAAAATACAGCTTGTTAAGCCTATAATAGTAAAACTAGGTTTGGTCCCTGTTCTATATTATTTATTAGTAATGTTAAAAAATACTGTTACCTATTATTACTGTCAGTTAGTGTAAAAAAATATATTCCTGTTATTATTTAGCAGTATTGAAAACTATACACTAAGAACCTAAGCAGTAATCTATATTAGGAACAAGAATTAAGTTCATGCATGATACCTATTAATTTAATTTACCTAGACGTACTAAAATATACAGCTTTTTAATCATAAGTCAGGCCATAATGATTACTTGATCCCGAGTATTAATTTTCAATATGAGTCATTACTATCACAAAATATACAGCTCGTTGCTAATCCCTTCTGTCCCATCGTTATTTCAAATTATAGATTGTAAAACTTAGTAGACTTAAACGTCCTATTAATTACCTATAATTCAATCATAAAAAAATATTGTTTTAAAATTGTAGTAATATTACATAATATTACGTTTTTACCGTCAATATTTAAACTTAAATTGTCAGAAAAAAATTCAAAAAAGATACCTTATCCCCTTCATGTATTTGTATTTTATATAATATAATAAAACTATATAATTTGCACATTGACATTGTTTAGTAAAAATGGGTTGGGTATAATACACACACAACAACGCAAAGCTCACATAGTGAAAAATTTAGATAATAAATGTGATACAGCAAAGCCTTGGTAAACGTCCTTTCAGATTCAAGAAAATAAAGTAGAAAGCCGCTTGTACCCATAAAACATAAGAATAACCAAAGGAGCGCATCAAAGTTATTTTAATAAAACTCTCTTACAATTTTTAAATTAAATATAACTAGATTCGTTTATTATGATCATTGAGTAGTTTTATTTTGTTTTTTTAAATTCAAATTTCATTCATTGTTGAAAGTTGGATTTATTATTATTTATTTGATTTACTAACAGTGGCGGCTCGTCCTAAAGAGCACAAGGGAACGTGCCCTCCCATCTAAACACCAAATTATTCATACAAACAATTAGAAGCTATAATAATAATATTTAAGCTATATAAACAAGGGAAATATTAGAATTAAATAAACCGTTTTTCTTAAAATAATTATGACATTTAAAATTTCTGAGCGAAAACCTCCAAACTAAGCAACTAGCTTTCCGATCGGGGCAAAGTAGTTAAAGTTCCCCAATTCATGGTGGACAAGAGGAAGGCGAGGGAAGAGACGGGATGCTCAGAAAAGCTCTGCGCAACTCTCAAGTGGGGCAATATTTGAGTGTTCCCCTGCGAGTAGAAGCTTGGAGATAGAGTTGTCTTGTCTTGAGTAGGAGATGCACGTCACTGAAGGGCAATGGCTCGCTGGGAGAGCGGTATTACACGGTCACACTTCTTTGTTAAAGAAATGTTATGTAACTTTAACAAATCGTCCAATATCTTTTATCTATTATTATTATTAGCACCGCGTCTTACTACCCATTCGGGTTATACGCACTTACGCTAATGTGTAATGGTAGGGTGATTTTGAGATGAAATGAAGGACCTACAGTTTAACGTGGAATCCGAACCATGGTGGCGACCTGGCATTCCACACATTCACAAGATATCTTGTCAGAGGTGTAGGAAGGGTTTGGAAATCAGATAAACCTGTGCCGGGACCGAGGATCGAACCCCGGCCGCCAGCATAGAAGTCTGACACCTTACGCCTAGACCACCAGGTCACCCAATATCTTTTATCAAAGGAAATATTTGTTCAAAAATTTACGCTATAGAACATACTCTAGGCTTTTATCAAAGAAAATGGCAACTGAAAGATTAACCCGGGCGCGAGAGACAGTTAATAATAGAAATGAATTTAAGGCGCAAATATCCTAGGAGCACTTTCAACAAAATGTATTTTTAGAGTTTAAAAATGTAATAGTTCAAATGAAATGTTTAATAATTATTTATAAATACAAAAATAGCACCTAAATATAAAATTCAATGTTAAGAATTAAAAAAATAGACTAACAACATAATCACTTTAATGATTTAGAAAAATTTGGGTCGCTTTGTCAATGGATAGCTTTGTAATTTGTTTAAATGCTTAAAAATTACTAAGAGAAAAGAGAGGGAAGATTGGATAATATTTTTGTACAAATTGATTAAGCAGGTGTGTGGGTGATGGACGTAAATGTATATTTTTTATTAATTCTTTTTTTTATGTTTCGTAAGTTTTCTTTTCACTTTTACAGCAAAGAAATTATCACATTCTCACTCACAGTCACTGCACATAAAATTAAACCATTTGAGCTCATTTTAGAAATAACACATTACTGTAATTGTAGAAACTTTGAAATATGTGTGATAACACATCTTTTATCAAAGACGGCATCAAATATTTTATCATAAATTATATTTGATCAAAGAAATGTGTTATGTCACCTAAGTGCAGCAAAATTATTCAATTAATTTTTTTTTTAAGCTATCAAAAATCTTTTCCTCAAAATGTGTTTAACGAAACTGTTGCATCCTATTCCATGTTAAACGATATAGAATTAAAGAGTGAATTGAATGTAATTTACAGTCGTGATGATACGTGCCAAGTTGAGGGTGTGCTATCTTTATTGTTTATTTCACAAAATAACCTTCGTGAGATCTTATCTGAAAGTTTCAGACTATTGGACATTATTTGTACTACACCAATGTCAACAAGTGAATGTGAAAGGTGTTTTTCTACTTTAAAACGGATTAAGACTTTCTTGAGGAGTACAATGACGGAAAACAGACTAAATGCTTTGGCAGTTCTCTCAGTCGAAAAGAAATTTATTAATTCAATTTCTGATTTTGACAACAAAGTTATTGAGGTTTTCTCAAATATCAAGGAAAGGAGGATGGACTTCCATTACAAAATATAATAAATAACAGGTGAGTATAATTTTATTAATTTTCAATTTTGTGCCCTTCCATGAAAAAAAGTCACGAGCCGCCACTGTTTACTAACATTGATTTTTAAAGTATACCTGTGTACAAAATTGTAAGACTAAACGTAAACAAAATGTTTGTTAGAGATAACAATCAAAATGAACTACCTACATAAAAATATGCTTTAAGTTATGATAAGAAATATATATTAAAATATTATTGGAACTTAATTATTTTATATACAGTGTAAACTGACAGTAAATTTGAAATCAAACCATAGGCCTACCTACCCTCCCCCGTCCCTAAATCTTAACCCAAACTTACATGTGAATTTGAATACAAATTTTGGTTAAACTGGAATGGATAATAATGTTAGCAAAACATATTTAATAGTTTTGAACTTGATAAGGAATAGAATATAACAAAGAAAAAGCGTCTTCAATCACATCTTACAGGGGTACCGTACTGTTCCAAATAAATTAGTTTTTTAAACTCTTTTGTTCTTATATTAATTACAGTCTATGCAATAACATTTAATTGTATTTTTTATCTATGATAGGCTACTGTACCTATTTGTGAATCCCGGGGACCTTAAGCTTAGTACACCATTGCTCTAACTGATAACGGAAGGTCAGGATTTGAACATTGAGTTGGTTTATTGAGGTAACTTATAATTTTCCTAATTAGTTTCCCACTTCCTATAAAAATTACCTTGCTAATACCTAGGTTAGTTCATTTGTGTTAATATGTGGATAGCTGGGAGAGTATGTCGAGGTATTTTTAATGAAAAAACTTCGCCCCCCCTCCCCCAAGATAAAATTGGTAATCCAAACCATTTTTCAAACTCTCGACGAAGCACACATCTGTGTTTCAAACAAAACATTCATAATTCTTTTGAACTATGTAATTACTATATTATTATAATATATTAGGTAAAATGTGGGGATAATACATTTTTTAGGTTTTTTTTAAAAAATATTAGTATATTGGTCTTATTTAACTTTTTATTTCTAGAAGTTAAGATCTGTCTCTGACAATTAGGATACCCTTCAAACTATCGGTTCACTACTGGAGGTCAAGATCAGAGGTCATGTTTTGAGACCTATGTGAACAAATAGAGAGATATCATTATCTTGAGTCAATAGATGACAGTTCTAGTTGATCTTCCGGTTGAAGAACCTTTTTTGGGAGTTAAAATAATTACATTATGCTGTAAAACACCAAACAGACGGACAACAAAATGTTGTAACATTATTTTCATACCAAAGTGGCAAAATAGCCCAGTTTGATTGAAATAGCTACATTAATCTTTTTTTTTATATCTATCGTTTAATATTATATTAGCAGTACCGACGATGTAATCAGTTAAATAAAATGTGTGCAACATCAAAAGTCTTTCTAATTTCATAATTAAAAGTATCAAATATACTCGGATCACATAATCATATGATAAGTGCACAGTAACGCAACACTCATCAAACTTACCAAATTTTAGATTGAAAAGTTACATTTTTTTTGGTCAAATTAAAACACATTTATCACAGTAATTTTGATAATTTAACTTTTAGTACATGACTTCCCCCTTCCGTCCTACACTTTTGTTATCCCTACACAAAATGTTATTTGATGAATATAAACTAAACAGTAGAAGCTTTCGCCAACTCTTCTGAACTAATAGTTACATATATACAGTGTAAACATACTCACATCATATTAATATGTTGCCAAAAATAAGTTTTATATTTTGTTTGTTTGTTTGTAGGGCAGTAATGTTGTGATAATCAATTTAGTGAGTGCACAAGAAGGTCTGACAAAAGATGAAAATATTATAAACCTTCCACATTGTGAAAGGTAAAGTGTCCTATTTTAAATTTGACATTGAATAGTTACTATTGGGGAAACAACGTTGTCAATCTCATTTTTGTGTGGTCAATCTTCCCTCAAATATAAGACAAGTTTGGCGGTCAAGGTTGCCAATAGCTCCTTATTACCCCAAAATACCACCTTCAGATATTGCTGAGAGCTAGGAGATTTGACCAGTAGCTCCCTCTTACCCCAGCACACCACCTTCAGACATAGCTGAGAGCAAGGAGATTTGACCAGTAGCTCCTTCTTACCTCACCACACCACCTTCAGACATAGCTGACAGCAAGGAGATTTGACCAGTAGCTCCTTCTTACCTCACCACACCACCTTCAGACATAGCTGAGAGCGAGGAGATTTGAACAGTAGCTCCTTCTTACCTCACCACACCACCTTCAGACATAACTGAGAGCGAGGAGATTTGATCAGTAGCTCCTTCTTACCTCACCACACTACCTTCAGACATAACTGAGAGCTAGGAGATTTGGCCAGTAGCTCCGTTTTACCCCAGCAAACCACCTTCAGACATAGCTGAGAGCAAGGAGATTTGGCCAAAAGCTCCTTCTTAACCCAGCACACCACCTTCAGACATAACAGAGCGAGGAGATTTGGCCAGTAGCTCCTTCTTACCTCACCACACCACCTTCAGACATAACTGAGAGAGAGGAGATTTGGCCAGTAGCTCCTTCTTACCCCAGCACACCACCTTCAGACATAACTGAGAGCAAGGATATTTGACCAGTAGCACCTTCTTACCTCACCACACCACCTTCAGACATAACTGAGAGCGAGGAGATTTGACCAGTAGCTCCTTTTTACCACAGCACACCACCTTCAGATATAACTGAGAGCTAGGAGATTTGGTCAGTAGCTCCTTATTACCTCACCACACCACCTCCAGACAAAGCTGAGAGCAAGGAGATTTGACCAGTGCCTCCTTCGTACCCCAGCACACCACCTTCAGATATAACAGAGAGCTAGGAGATTTGGTCAGTAGCTCCTTATTACCTCACCACACCACCTTCAGACATAGCTGAGAGCGAGGAGATTTGGCCAGTAGCTCCTTCTTACCTCACCACACTACCTTCAAACATAACTGAGAGCGAGGAGATTTGACCAGTAGCTCCTTACCTCACTACACCACCTCCAGACATAGCTGAGAGCAAGGAGATTTGACCAGTAGCTCCTTCTTACCCCAGCACACCACCTCCAGACATATCTGAGAGCAAGGAGATTTGGACAGTAGCTCCTTCTTATATCAGCACACGCCCTTCAGATATAACCGAAAGCGAGGAGATTTGGCCAATAGCTCCTTCTTACCCCAGCACACCAGCTTCAGATATAACTTAGAGTGAGGAGATTTGACCAGTAGCTCCTTCTTACCCTAGCACACCACCTCCAGACATAAGTGAGAGCAAGGAGATTTGACCAGTAGCTCCTTATTACCCAAGAATACCACCTTCAGACATAACTGAGAGCGAGGATATTTGACCAGTAGCTCCTTCTTACCTCACCACACTACCTTCAGACATAGCTGAGAGCAATGAGATTTGACCAGTAGCTCCTTATTACCTCACCACACCACCTTCAGGCATAGCTGAGAGCAAGGAGATTTGACCAATAGCTCCTTACCCCAGCACACTACCTCCTGACATAACTGAGAGCGAGGAGATTTGTCCAGTAGCTCCTTATTACCCCAGAATACCACCCTCAGACATAACTGAGAGCAAGGAGATTTGACCAGTAGCTCCTTCTTACCTCACCTCACCACCTTCAGACATAGTTGAGAGCAAGGAGATTTGACCAGTAGCTCCTTCTTACCCCAGCACACCACCTCCAGACATAGCTTAGAGCAAGGAGATTTGGCCAGTAGCTCCTTCTTACCCCAGCACACCACCTTCAGACATAACTGTGAGCGAGGAGATTTATCCAGTAGTTCTTTCTTACCCCAGCACACCACCTTCAGACATAACTGAAAGCGAGGAGATTTGACCAGTAGCTCCTTCTTACCTCACCAAACCACCTTCAGACATAGCTGAGAGCAAGGAGATTTGACAAGTAGCTCCTTATTACCTCACCACACCACCTTCAGACATAACTGATAGAGAGGAGATTTGACCAGTAGCTCCTTCTTACTCCAGCACACCACCTCCAGTCATAGCTGAGAGCAAGGAGATTTGGCCAGTAGCTCCTTCTTACCTCAGAACACCACCTTCAGACATAACTGTGAGCGAGGAGATTTGGCCAGTTGCTCCTTCTTACCCCGGCACACCACCTTCAGACATAACATAGCTAGGAGACTTGGCCAGTAGCTCCTTCTTACTCCAACACACCACCTTCAGACATAACAGAGCGAGGAGATTTGACCAGTAGCTCTTTCTTACCCCAGCATACCAACTTCAGACATAACTGAGAGTGAAGATGAAATTTGCAGTTCCCTCAGTTGTGATATTGAGTGTTGGAGAAACTGTGTCTAGGAAATGGTTTTATATTTACGATATTCTCGCCGTGCTGTGTTTATGATCCTGATGTGGTGACGACAATAATGGAAAATAAATATAGTATGACTTTTAGTTTGGCAACTTTTTTGTTTCTATTAGATGTTACATTGTACACTGTTTACCTTCTAAGGCAGAACCATACCTTTTAATATTCCACTATGCTTGGTATAGCTTAAATAGGATACAGTAAGAATGCTACCTTTTAGGGTAAATGGAATTTACATACTGATATTCTCGAGTAAAGTGGAAGAAAAAGCCTGTCAGTACATTAACTCTGCCAGATAAATAAATAAATTGATATTGTTATAGTTTAACTAATATGTGTATATCAAGAGGACTACTAAATTAAATGGTATTTTTTATGTATTTTATTACTCTGAAATCATGTCTCAAGATTTTCACATTAAAGGAATATCGAGATACTTTATAGACAAAAAATAAATCACATTTAGTCCTTAAAGTTATTGGGTTTAAAATATGGAGAATTTAATAATAATATAAATCATATTTCTTGACAAACTTTTTAGTATTCTATATTATTGACATAATCATAACACTTTAAATAAAAATAAAATAATTGTCACAATTTTACCAATTTTTTTACAATTAATTAGGCAAATTTTTATGAACTTTATTTTCAGAAATTATAAAATTTATTTATTTTGGTAATTTTCTGCTGATTGTGAATCGTAAATTTCAAGTGGTTTTTTTTTTTTTTTTTTCAAAACATTCCTAAGATTAATTAAAGTTAAATCACGCATTCCAACTCCCCTCTAAAATCTCATTGCAAGTTTTGAATCAAAATATTAAGTGTTTTGGAATGTTTATGGTTCTTTTTGCTTGAGTTTTCTAACAAGAATAACTATATTAAGTAAAGTCTGTTAATGAGAACTTAGTTTCAGTACAACTTCTATAATTACGTAAATTGAATAATTAAAAGAGAAAGCAAAATTCTAGAAATTTCTAAATGTTGCCACATTTCAATTGATAAAACCATTTTTTTCTCCCTCTTTTGGTGCATTATTTAGAGCTGTATGGAAATAAGCTATTGAGCATTATTTGATTTTCTTTTTATTCTATGGGCACTCTTCTTATGTTGGGACAAATCAGAAGGATACAAGTATCTCTTATCACATAAATCACATTTGTAATTTCTTACTCTGGTGTGAGAGATTAAATGCTTTGTTAAATAAGTTTTGTTCAAGAATCTCTTACTGCAGGTTGCACATTCATACTTTTTTTCGCCTTTGTGCATTTGATTGTGCATATCTAAACTGGACCTAGTACCGAGCTTCTTTCCACAGATTGTACATGGATATTTTTTCTCCCCTGTGTGCATTTGTGTGTGAATGATTAAATTTTTTTTAGAAGCAAGTGTTTTATAACAAATGGCACAGGAGAACTTTTTATGTAAGCCCAATGTTTCTGACAGTCCCATTGTTTCTGGATGTGTAGTTTTGATATGGTAGATTAACATGATCTTAGTTTTAGTCCCCTTGTTACACAGTGCACAATTATAATTAATATTCGAACTGTGTGAAATCAAATGAGAACTTAGGTTTTTAGATCTTTTGAAAGACCTGCCACAAATATCACAAATATATTCTATTATATTTGAATGCATTCGGATATGTGTGTAGTAATGATTTTTTGAGCAAAGAATTCCACATATGTGACACAAATGCTTTTTTGGCTGCCCAGTATGAATATCCATGTGTTGCAATAAGTAATGATTACTGTAATAAGTTTTGAAACATATTGAACATTTATGGGATCTGTCATTGTGTTTTTTTCTGTGGTAGTCGATTGCCTTTTTGGTGAACAGAAGAGCTCCACAAAACTCACAAACTACAGCATTACCAGTGTGGGTACTTTTATGATCCGTTAGGTAACGTTTTACTTTGAATCTTTTTTCACAAATGTTACATGAAAATGCAGCAACAGTTCCACTAAGAAATATTTTACGGCATTCTGAGTACCACTTTGTTGATGAAGGATTTCCACAATAGTAGCAGTTACTTTCATCTTCATCTGTGGAATAAAAATAAATAAATATGTTATAAATGGTGAGATGAAAAGTGTAACGTTACGATAAACTAACTACCCCATATATGTGTAAATTTACAGAGATAATGACTGTTAGAAAATTAATATTAATTTCTTACTTCAAAGTTCCTTATAAATTTAACCACATTCTGTTATCTTTTATTTGAATTATAAAATTAAGTTAAAATATGAAGGCTTAAATTTATAGTAGAGATTATATTTAAACAAAAAATAATAATTTAAAAATGGTATTATGTGTCAATCATTCAGTATATGTCACTTGCCTACATTAAATATTTTTTCAATAATTTGAAAAAACACACTCACCATTATTAACTCATTTAAGATGAAATTTTTAAAATTTACTAATGATGTTGTTGGGTCTTCAATCATAATTTACATATATTTTGTCAGCACGCCTTACTTTCCATTTAGTCATAGGAGCTAATTTACTCTAATGTGTTAGAGATGAGAAAGGTTGAATTTAGAGGAAATGTAGACATATTTTCATGATGAGTGTAAAACCATTTTTAGGCCAGCAAGGATTTGTACATTTAGCTACCAAAGCAGCTCTAATCATAGTAAATTAATCTGAAATAGTGGAATAAAGTTATTTGTTTTAAATGGGAACAAAAGAATTAAGCACAAAAATAATGGAAATGGAGCAAAGAAGAGGATATCCTACTCAACACAGAAAACATTGCATCTCGTGGTCAAATGCTGCAATCGCTCTAAAGTATGAAAGGGGACGGGTGAGAGAAGTGTTCTGGTACAATCAGTACCAAATGGCAAATGGGACACAAGTCCTTCACTCTGAATAGTTGGCTTAGCACACTTATTTGAAGTCATTTTAAAAACTCTTTACATACCTTGTATTAAGTTGATTAGGGATATGTAAAGTTTGTCAAAAGAGGTAGAAATAAAGTAAAAATATTCTATACAAAACTACTGTAGGTCCTAAACTATCAAACTTAGGTGCCCTCCTCGGTAAGCTGACCAGAGTGTATACGCCAGAACGTCAAGATAGCTACTGATGATATGTAACAATGATCTCCCCTTTCATCCTTCAAGAAGTTGACATTCTTTCTGCATGCAATGTTTACTGTTTCGAGTATTACATATCCCCATACCCCTGACATGACAGTTCAATAAAAGGTTTATACTGAGTGACAAACTCATCCCGTCTCAGTCGACTAATATTATGTGAAATGAAGACTTACAACCTTTATTAGTGGAATTTGTGTGTAATATCTTTACAACACCTTGCACAGCTTTGTCAGATTGGTTCTGCGTACATTTCTTGATGTTGTCCTGTATGTATTTTTCAATATTCTTTTGTACGTCTTCCTCGGAGATGCCGTATATACGTTGCTCTGTGTTATTGTACATATTAAAATCATCTGAGCTCTGTTTAGATCTATTGGTGAATTTCGTGTCATACTTTGTCTTGGATCCCTCATAAGAGCTTTCCAAACTAAACAACTCATCTCCTTCCATTAATTTGTTGGAGCTGCAATACAAATGTAGCACAACAATGTATATTTTAAATGCAAAACAGACTGTTTCACACTAATACTAAAAATGATCTACTCTTTCCAGGGTTTATAACATGAAATTAATATCATTTCTTGAAAAAAAAATATTTTTTTAATTAGTTTTATTAAATAATTGTATCAATACTAATACTAGTTATTGGAAAGGAACTTTTAGAAAATACAAATATTTTTTTTCATGGACAACAGTTTACTATGTTATATGAACTGCTTTTTAATTATCGATACAATCTATCAAAATATAACATTACTTGACGTATTAAAATGTAAATGTAGCTCTAGTAGCTCCTTTCTAGCTCTCAAATAAGATTATTCTTATGATAGTTAAGACGTACTTAGTTCATAGTCAATAAACAAAAGCTTTCCAGTTGAACCTATGAAACCAGGTAACTTAGTAAATATGATTAGAAGTGACTTATCATAGAAAAACAAAGAGTAAATGTGATCAAAAACTTGAATTCAATCTCAGGCACCTTAATTTAAGAGTGTGCATCATAGCAGGCCCAGCTCATCTCCCGCGAGAATAAAAGGGAAAAGAAAACACCTACGATATGACAGAATTGTGTGCAGTGCATTTGTATTTGAAAGATTACTTGAAATTTTCCTCTGTGACGATGGGGTCAAAGCGACAAAGTATCTTGTTAATAACTACAGTATGTCCCTGTTATGAAAGAATGAAGATTTGTGTACAGTGTTTATCTGTGAAGACATTCTAAAATAGTCAAAAACAGCCTTTTCAATGCAGTTTTTATTCGAATATCGTTTAATATTTCGACAATGTTCAGTATTATAAACATCTATTATCTCTTTATCTCCATTAATGTTTAACCATAAATAATCCATGTGCAATAGTGTTGGTGTATTTCTAGCCAAATGTATCACAGAGTTGATGGGCATGTGATGCACGCTCTTAATTTGTCATTGGTTTCCTATTGAGATATCCAAGGATTTGTGTGGTTTTTTTTTTAGATGTAAACTTTACCTTCCATACTGTGGCCGGTTTGAGATATTTTCAACTTTCATCTGATTCTCTTGTCCAATGATTAACTGAGTGGTTACAGAATTACAATCCTACAAACAAACAAATTACATAAGACCCTTTGGGTGAATGTTTATTAGATTGTGAACATGATTAGTCTATTTGTTTAGAGCAGTTGAGCCGATCACCAATATTTAAGAAAATTCAGGTTTTTCATAAAGCTTAGAGCAGTGGTTCTCAAACTTTTTAGTCATACTAACGAGAGAACAACTGATTCATGGACCCCTTGATGTAGAATAAATAATTAAAACCATTTTTAACATAAATTTACAGTATAGACCTACTATAGGGATAAATTAGTTATAATATTTTTTAATGTAAATCTAATTACAATATAAATGAAAATAAAATAAATGTTGGTATCATTAATTTGTATGTACATTTTTAGACATATATTTTTTTTAATAAATATTAAAGGAACTACAATAAAAATGAAAATATAATATACATTATATTTGTTCATTTATAATCAGTGATAATTTATGTGAGGAATACAAGTGCTTGTGTGACCCCCTGAACGAGTCTCGGGGACCCTAATTTGAGAATTTCCAGCTTAGAGGGTTAAATAACTCGAAAATTGTATGTGTATGTTAGTTAATGTTATGTCTAAGAAATTAAGATTAAGATTAATTTATCAAACTGTTTGCGAATGCACTATAGTAACATATATTATAATTAGGAATAGGCGAGTAACAAACCAAGACCCTTTAACTACATGCAAGTATGATTTAGCGTGCTTTAAATATTTCATACAAATATGATTTGAAGATTAAGCATATTAGTGTAAAACTACTTTTTAATCATGAAATAACTTTAAAAATATATATATATTTGAGTCATTAACCGACAGTAAGATGATCTTAGATGACCTTGAATCTACTTAACCCAAACTTCTACCTTAACATTCGATGCAAGTGAAGACAAAGAAGTTTGATCTTCTTCTTTAGTTTCTTCTTTCATCTTGTCATTCAGGTCATTTGAAGAAGAAAAGTTTGAATACTGCTCGTCATTTTCAATCAATGTTTCTTCCTTCACACCATCTAGTAGAATGGGAATGGACTGTCTCTCACATTTAATACTCAAATTCGAAGTTAGGCCTCGATCAAATTTATCACCACAAGTTGACGCAAAACTGATAGGTATGGGAAGTGATTTAAATACTTTTTGATCAGACTGATCCATTGTGATGCCTTTTGTCAAATTTCACACAATGTCTAAAACTACTGCAACTGAAATTTGTCAAAGTATCTAGAAAAATGTATAATCTGAAAATTAGCTAAATATGGGCAGTCAAATTTTTCAATTAAAATTGTACTTAGGGCTTAGATGTAAATATTGAAACATTACAGACCATTGTTTGTTCACGTATTTATGCATAAATTTATAAAATAAGTTTGCTTAGATTTATTTAAAGGTTATAATTAACATGGAAATGTGTGGTTATATAATTGCAGTGTATTAAATAATTTATTTAAAAATGAAAGAGATCACTATATGAAAAGTATTTATTGTAAATGTGACGTTAGTTTCATCATCGTTTCACTTAAACCATAGTGATGTCAACTTTGCTCTGAAACAAAAGATGGCAAAACAATTATGGTCTATTTGATATCTAGAAGTTATAGATGGCTATGGCTATTGTAACATCAGATTACCTGTGAAAGTAAAGGTGATTTCAAAAATGAGAAATAAAAAAAGGATATTTTTATTTATTTGAAGTATTTAACACACACTTTCTGAACTGACTGATTTTATTAATACATGAGAATTTCTATAAGCAAAAGCATCTACCAATTTTGTGAGGAAAATTGTTCTCACATACCAAGGCTGTATCGGGGGACGGGGGCAGGGCGGGGACATAGGGGTTCAACCCACCCACACTGAACTAAAAATTAACTTGACAAATTTAAATAGTACATACATGAAGTCAATGCTTGCAAGTGAGTTTGTTGTTAGCCTTTGCTTCTTGGCAAAGGTATTTTCCTCTACGTTGACATTATGTAAAGTCATCCAATCTCCTATATGTAATTTAAATTCAACAGTTGATCATGTTGAGAATGTTAATTTACATTTTAAAAATATTCGAAACAACCAACATTGAAGACCATTTTTCAAAACACTTTCAATACTGCCTAATCATTAATGGCCTATGTTCATGAAGGGATTTGTGTACCAAGAATGGCCTCTCTCCAGAGATATGGCAGTAACATCGGAACCGATGATCATGAGCAGTATTTTCATGTTACTGTAGCTATTCCGCTCTTGGCCATTTTTTAGATCAATGTGAAAAGTATGTTTACAGACCACAAGAAAATGCTCTCCAGCTTATACAGCTTGATGGCATCTATTTGCTCTGAAAAGTCATCAAATCTAAAAACATTTAGAGATATACAAAAGCAAAGTTGACTTAGATCTATTGCAAACCGAGTTTGAGAAGTGGAAAATTTATCGGGGTAAAACAGATGAATCAGCTCGAATGTTGTGTGCCATTGGAACTTAGTGAGTGCAATAGTGAATTTTACCAAACATTTCTGTGTTGCTGAACATATTTACAACCTTTCCAGTAACAACATTATCAACTTTGAGAAGACTCAAAACATAACTTAGGAACTCCTGTGGCCATGAACATCTCATTGGATTAGCTATAATCTCTGTGCATAGACGTTTTAACATTCCAACTGAACAAATTATTAACGAGTTTGCTATGAAAAAAGACAAACGTTTGGATTTTGTTTTATAAAGTATGCTATGTTGTAAGAGAAAATGTTTGAAAACTTGTTTATTTGATAACAAAAAATTATAGCGTTTTTATTTGTTCCTATAGTTTTTGTTTTTGGTAACCCAACCCTCTACCCCCTTCCACCACCCCTTCCCCCACCATCCCTGGAAAAAAAAATTGTCACATACCCTACAGGGGTCTTTTTTATGCCACAACCGACATGAGACCAACGGCTTTACTTCCCCTCAAAAGAAAGTTGTGCCATGTATTAGTATTGCTCAGGAAAAATACGTCGACGCGGCTAGATTTGAACCCAGAAACATTGGGACCTGTGGCGAGCACTTTACCCTAATACCAAATATAAACATAAGACTTTTCATTAAGCTTACATTCTGGAAATTGTCACACCAAAATCTACCACAGCAAATTTTGTGAACATTATCTCAATTAAGGTTTTATTTAATAATCAATAAGTCTTTGTTATAAATTGGCTTCACTGTAATTTAAACATGTATTGTATTTTATCTCTACTCTAGTGATGGGTCGTTCGTGAGCGAGTCATTCAAATTGAACGACTCTTGAATGAGAGCTGTGAACGAACGACTCTCGCTTCGCGAGTGAGTAATTCACGCCGCCATTACTCACGATTTTTTCGCTCTCGTTCATCCGCTCTGTAAAGAGTCAGGAGTGTTTGTCATTCACGACTCTTCTGTCGTTCTTCGTTCGCTACTAAGAAAATATCAACTATAAATGCTTACTATCGTTACTAGATAGCAGAACTGCCTACAATATTAAACTATTTTTCTTAACATTACTTAAACATAATTATGTGAATTGGACACTAAATATTATACATTATGGTTAATTATTATAAGTAATTTGAGTAAGTAGTAGAATTAAAGGATCAAACACAATAGGATTCGGATAAATTACACATAAAATTTAATTCGTTCATAAGTTGGAAGGAAAGGGACAGATTTGCACGCTCGGGACGGGAATTGTGAGAACTAGTTAGCGCTCGCTCATCAAGATTATGATTTGAAGGGGTGAGGGGATTGGGAGTGAGCGAGCCATGTGGTGAACGATATGACTCTTATGAACGACTCTTCATGAACGACTCTTTTGAGTGAGCGAGCTTATGTGAGCTAGCTCACCACAATGAGCTGGTTCGACCCATCACTACTATACTCCAGGTGGATGGCAAAGACCTATATAATGCTCTAAAATCTGTTTGTTTTAGGTTTAAATTATGGTTAGAGGTTTTCAGCGTAGGTGCTGCCATCTCTATATTTTCTTAGTAACTACATTGCTTTAAGTACCGTCATCTATGACTAAATTAATTTTTAACGCATAACTAATAGGAAATAGTGATAGTACAATGCACAAATCATAAGAAAAACACAACGGCTAATAATGAAACGTAGACCGTAGTATAAAAGTCTTATTTACAGTACATTGTTTATCTTTTACTCATTTTAAAAAGCCTAACCTTCTTTTACTACTAGATGTTTCTAAAAATATTTTAATAAAGGATTCATTCGAAAAACAACGTTAAATAAACTGAATCGTTTGAAACTTTAATTTAACTATATATAAGTTTTCTGTATATTAAATCTTCTAATTATATTTGGTTCCGATTTTATTACTGTAATTAATGTTATAGTATATCTACTTTCCAATAACGAGGTGTAAAATATATCTCACCTTTATTATAAATCATATAGAAAATGATAGTTATTGACGTTTAATATAAAATTTGTGAATAGCAAATATAGTTATCGCTACTGCCTACCAAAAGTAATTTCAAACATGAACACAAGCTATATATTATTTTAGTTTAGTCACATATATACTGTCGTTTAATTGATCATATATTCTCCCATCTCTTCGTATTATTATTATTATTATTATTAGTTGATACTTCTCAAGCGCAATGGCTATATAAAACCTACTACACTCCATGTATAACGTATAACAAATTTAAATCAACTTTATACATTGACACTAAGTATCGATTATAAACGCTATAATTGACCATTATGTATTTCAATTTATTGAAAACTATCTGCTTTCACTACTCTCTATGCAGTATGCACAAACATAAACACAGTCTAAAATAAAATTTTACATTCCATAAAAAATATATAAGAATTGTTGTTTAAATTGATTCCTTTACATTAAAGAATTACAGCTTGTTAAGCCTATAATAGTAAAACTAGGTTTGGTCCCTGTTCTATATTATTTATTAGTAATGTTAAAAAATACTGTTACCTATTATTACTGTCAGTTAGTGTAAAAAAATATATTCCTGTTATTATTTAGCAGTATTGAAAACTATACAATAAGAACCTAAGCAGTAATCTATATTAGGAACAAGAATTAAGTTCATGCATGATACCTATTAATTTAATTTACCTAGACGTACTAAAATATACAGCTTTTTAATCCTAAGGCAGGCCATAATGATGACATGATCCCGAGTATTAATTTTCAATATGGGTCATTACTATCACAAAATATACAGCTCGTTGCTAATCCCTTCTGTCCCATCGTTATTTCAAATTATAGATTGTAAAACTTAGTAG
The DNA here is from genome assembly GCA_039000515.1 of Timema cristinae. NCBI lineage: Eukaryota > Metazoa > Arthropoda > Insecta > Phasmatodea > Timematidae > Timema > Timema cristinae. The sequence goes on from JBCFYV010000119.1 coordinate 58,815, forward strand.
ACTTAAACGTCCTATTAATTACCTATAATTCAATCATAAAAAAAATTGTTTTAAAATTGTAGTAATATTACATAATATTACATATTTACCGTCAATATTTAAACTTAAATTGTCAGAAAAAAATTCAAAAAGATACCCTATTCCCTTCATGTATTTGTATTTTATATAATATAATAAAACTATATAATTTGCACATTGACATTGTTTAGTAAAAATGGGTTGGGTTTAATACACACACAACAACGCAAAGCTCACATAGTGAAAAATTTAGTTAATAAATAATAAATGTGATACAGCAAATGCCTTGGTAAACGTCCTTTCAGATTCAAGAAAATAAAGTAGAAAGCCGCTTGTACCCATAAAACATAAGAATAACCAAAGGAGCGCATCAAAGTTATTTTAATAAAACACTCTTACAAATTTTAAACTAAATATAACTAGATTCGTTTGATATGATCATTGAGTAGTTTCATTTTGTTTTATTTAATTCAAATTTCATTCATTGTTGAAAGTTGGATTTATTATTATTTATTAGTTATTTGATTTACTAACAGTGGCGGCTCGTCCTAAAGGGCACAAGGGAACGTGCCCTTCCATCTAAACACCAAGTTATTCATACAAACAATTATAAGCTATAATAATAATATTTAAGCTATATAAACAAGGGAAATATTAGAATTAAATAAACCGTTTTTCTTAAAATAAATATGACATTTAAAATTTCTGAGCAAAAACCTCCAAACTAAGCAACTAGCTTTCCGATCGGGGCAAAGTAGTTAAAGTTCCCCAATTCATGGTGGACAAGAGGAAGGCGAGGGAAGGGACGGGATGCTCAGAACAGCTCTGCGCAACTCTCAAGTGGGGCAATATTTGAGTGTTCCCCTGCGAGTAGAAGCTTGGAGATAGAGTTGTCTTGTCTTGAGTAGGAGATGCACGTCACTGAAGGGTAAGGGCTCGCTGGGAGAGTGGTATTACACGGTCACATTTCTTTGTTAAAGAAATGTTATGTAACTTTAACAAATCCTCCAATATCTTTTATCTATTATTATTATTATTAGCACCGCGTCTTACTACCCGTTCGGGTTATACGCACTTATGCTAATGTGTAATGGTAGGGTGATTGTGAGATGAAATGAAGGACCTACAGTTTAACGTGGAATCCGAACCACGGTGGCGACCTGGCATTCCACACATTCACAAGATATCTTGTCAGAGGTGTAGGAAGGGTTTGGAAATCAGATAAATCTGTGCCGGGACCGAGGATCGAACCCCGGCCGCCAGCATAGAAGTCTGACACCTTACGCCTAGACCACCAGGTCACCCAATATCTTTTATCAAAGGAAATATTTGTTCAAAGATTTACGCTATAGAACATACTCTAGACTTTTATCAAAGAAAATGGCAACTGAAAGATTAACCCGGGCGCGAGAGACAGTTAATAATAGAAATGAATTTAGGGCGCAAATATCCTAGGAGCACTTTTCAACAAAATGTATTTTTAGTGTTTAAAAATGTAATACTTCAAATGAAATATTTAATAATTATTTATAAATAAAAAATAGCACCTAAATATAAAAATCAATGTTAAGAATTAAAAAAATAGACTAACAACATAATCACTTTAATGATTTAGAAAAATTTGGGTCGCTTTGTCAATGGATAGCTTTGTTAATTGTTTAAATGCTTAAAAATTACTAAGAGAAAAGAGAGGGAAGATTGGATAATATTATTGTACAAATTGATTAAGCAGGTGTGTGGGTGATGGACGTAAATGTATATTTTTTATTAATTCTTTTTTTTATATTTCGCAAGTTTTCTTTTCACTTTTACAGCAAAGAAATTATCACATTCTCACTCACAGCCACTGCACATAAAATTAAACCATATGAGCTCATTTTAGAAATAACACATTACTGTAATTGTAGAAACTTTGAAAGATATGTGATAACACATCTTTTATCAAAGACGGCATCAAATATTTTATCATAAATTATATTTGATCAAAGAAATGTGTTATGTCACCTAAGTGCAGCACAATTATTCAATAATTATTTTTTTTAAGCTATCAAAAATCTTTTCCTCAAAATGTGTTTAACGAAACTGTTGCATCCTATTCAATGTTAAACGATATACAATTAAAGAGTGAATTGAATGTAATTTACAGTCGTGATGATATGTGCGAAGTTGAGGGTGTGCTATCTTTATTAATGTTTATTTCACAAAATAACCTTCGTGAGATCTTATCTGAAAGTTTCAAAATATTGGACATTATTTGTACTACACCAATGTCAACTAGTGAATGTGAAAGGTGTTTTTCTACTTTAAAACGGATTAAGACTTTGAGGAGTACAATGACGGAAAACAGACTAAATGCTTTAGCAGTTCTATCAGTCGAAAAGAAATTTATTAATTCAATTACTGATTTCGACAACAAAGTTATTGAGGTTTTCTCAAATATCAAGGAAAGGAGGATGGACTTCCATTACAAAATATAATAAATAACAGGTGAGTATAATTTTATTAATTTTCAATTTTGTGCCCTCCCATGAAAAAAAAGTCACGAGCCGCCACTGTTTACTAACATTGATTTTTAAATTATACCTGTGTACAAAATTGTAAGACTAAACGTAAACAAAATGTTTGTTAGAGATAACAATCAAAATGAACTACCTACATAAAAATATGCTTTAAGTTATGATAAGAAATATATATTAAAATATTATTGGAACATAATTATTTTATATACAGTGTAAACTGACAGTAAATTTGAAATCAAACCATAGGCCTACCTCCATCCCCCCTTCCCCTAAATCTTAACCCAAACTTACATGTGAATTTGAATACAAATTTTGGTTAAACTGGAATGGATAATAATGTTAGCAAAACATATTTAATAGTTTTGAACTTGATAAGGCATAGAATATAACAAAGAAAAAGCGTCTTCAATCACATCTTACAGAGGTACCGTGCTGTTCCAAATAAATTAGTTTTTTAAACTCTTTTGTTCTTATATTAATTACAGTCTATGCAATAACATTTAATTGTATTTTTTATTTTGATAGGCTACTGTACCTATCTGTGAATCCCGGGGACCTTAAGCTTAGTACACCATTGCTCTAACTGATAACGGAAGTCAGGATTTGAACATTGAGTTGGTTTATTGAGGTAACTTATAATTTTCCTAATTAGTTTCCCACTTCCTATAAAAATTACCTTGCTAATACCTAGGTTAGTTCATTTGTGTTAATATGTGGATAGCAGGGAGAGTATGTCGAGGTATTTTTAATGAAAAAACTCCCCCCCCCCCCCTCCCAAGATAAAATTGGTAATCCAAACTATTTTTCAAACTCTCGATGAAGCACACATTTGTGTTTCAAACAAAACATTCATAATTCTTTTGAACTATGTAATTACTAAATTATTATAATATATTAGGTAAAACGTGGGGATAATACATTTTTTAGTTTTTTTTAAAAATATTAGTATATTGGTCTTATTTAACTTTTTATTTCTAGAAGTTAAGATCTGTCTCTGACAATTAGGATACCCTACAAACTATCGGTTCACTACTGGAGGTCAAGATCATAAGTCATGATGGGAGACCTATGTGAACAAATAGAGAAATCTCATTATCTTGAGTCAATAGATGACAGTTATAGTTGATCTTCCAGTTGAAGAACCTTTTTTGGGAGTTAAAATGACCACAATATGTTGTAAAACACCTAACAGACGGCCGACAAAATGTTGTAACATTATTTTCATACCAAAGTGGGAAAATAGCCCAGTTTGATTGAAATAGCTACATTGATCTTTTTTTATATATATATCATTTAATATTATATATGCAGTACCGAAGATGTAATCAGTTAAATAAAATGTGTGCAACATCAAAAGTCTTTCTAATTTCATAATTAAAAGTATCAAATATACTCGGATCACATAATCATATGATAAGTGCACAGTAACGCAACACTCATCAAACTTACCAAATTTTAGATTGAAAAGTTACATTTTTTTTGGTCAAATAAAAACACAATTATCACAGTAATTTTCATAATTTAACTTTTAGTACATGACTTCCCCCTTCCGTCCTACACTTTTGTTATCCCTACACAAAATGTTATTTGATGAATATAAACTAAACAGTAGAAGCTTTCGCCAACTCTTCTGAACTAATAGTTACATATATACAGTGTAAACATACTCACATCATATTAATATGTTGCCAACAATATGTTTTATATTTTGTTTGTTTGTTTGTAGGTCAGTAATGTTTTGATAATCAATTTAGTGAGTGCACAAGAAGGTCTGACAAAAGATGAAAATATTATAAACCTTCCACATTGTGAAAGGTAAAGTGTCCTATTTTAAATTTGACATTGAATAGTTACTATTGGGGAAACAGCGTTGTCAATCTCATTTTTGTGTGGTTAATCTCCCCTCAAATATAAGACAAGTTTGGCGGTCAAGGTTGCCAGTAGCTCCTTATTACCCCAGAATACCACCTTCAGATATTGCTGAGAGCTAGGAGATTTGACCAGTAGCTCCCTCTTACCCCAGCACACCACCTTCAGACATAGCTGACAGCAAGGAGATTTGACCAGTAGCTCCTTCTTACCTCACCACACCACCTTCAGACATAGCTGAGAGCGAGGAGATTTGGCCAGTAGCTCCTTCTTACCTCACCACACCACCTTCAGACATAACTGAGAGCGAGGAGATTTGACCAGTAGCTCCTTCTTACCTCACCACACCACCTTCAGACATAGCTGAGAGCAAGTAGATTTGGCCAGTAGCTCCTTCTTACCTCACCACACCACCTTCAGACATAACTGAGAGCGAGGAGATTTGACCAGTAGCTCCTTCTTACCTCACCACAATACCTTCAGACATAACTGAGAGCGAGGATATTTGGCCAGTAGCTCCTTCTTACCCAGCACACCACCTCCAGACATAGCTGAGAGCAAGGAGATTTTACCAGTAGCTCCTTCTTACCTCACCACACACCTTTCAGACATAACTGAGAGCGAGGAGATTTGGCCAGTAGCTCCTTCTTACCTCAGAACACCACCTCCAGACATAGCTGAGAGCAAGGAGATTTGGCCAGTAGCTCCTTCTTACCTCAGAACACCACCTTCAGACATAAGTGAGAGCGAGGAGATTTGGCCAGTAGCTCCTTCTTACCTCAGAACACCACCTCTAGACATAACTGAGAGCAAGATTTGACCAGTAGCTCCTTCTTACCTCAGCACACCACCTTCAGACATAACTGAGAGCGAGGAGATTTGGCCAGTAGCTCCTTCTTACCTCACCACACCACCTTCAGACATAACTGAGAGCGAGGAGATTTGACCAGTAGCTCCTTCTTACCTCACCACACTACCTTCAGACATAACTGAGAGCGAGGATATTTGGCCAGTAGCTCCTTCTTACCCCAGCACACCACCTCCAGACATAGCTGAGAGCAAGGAGATTTTACCAGTAGCTCCTTCTTACCTCACCACACACCTTTCAGACATAACTGAGAGCGAGGAGATTTGGCCAGTAGCTCCTTCTTACCTCAGAACACCACCTCCAGACATAGCTGAGAGCAAGGAGATTTGGCCAGTAGCTCCTTCTTACCTCAGAACACCACCTTCAGACATAACTGAGAGCGAGGAGATTTGGCCAGTAGCTCCTTCTTACCTCAGAACACCACCTTCAGACATAAGTGAGAGCGAGGAGATTTGGCCAGTAGCTCCTTCTTACCTCAGAACACCACCTCTAGACATAACTGAGAGCAAGATTTGACCAGTAGCTCCTTCTTACCTCACCACACCACCTTTAGACATAAATGAGAGCAAAGAGATTTGACCAGTAGCTCCTTCTTACCGCAGCACACCACCTCCAGACATAGCTGAGAGCGAGGAGATTTGGCCAGTAGCTCCTTCTTACCTCAGAACACCACCTTCAGACATAAGTGAGAGCGAGGAGATTTGGCCAGTAGCTCCTTCTTACCTCAGAACACCATCTCTAGACATAGCTGAGAGCAAGATTTGACCAGTAGCTCCTTCTTACCTCACCACACCACCTTCAGACATAAATGAGAGCTAGGAGATTTGGCCAGTAGCTCCTTCTAACCCCAGCACAGCACCTTCAGACATAACAGAGCTAGGAGACTTGGCCGGTAGCTCCTTCTTACCCCAGCACACCACCTTTAGACATAACAGAGCAAGGAGATTTGGCCAATAGCTCCTACTTACCCCAGAACACCACCTTCAGACATAACTGAGATCGAGGAGATTTGGCCAGTAGCTCCTTCTTACCCCAGCACACCACCTTTAGACATAACAGAGCGAGGAGATTTGGCCAGTAGTTCTTTCTTACATCAGCACACCACCTTCAGACATAACAGAGCGAGGAGATTTGACCAGTAGCTCTTTCTTACCTCAGCACGCCACCTTCAGACATAACTGAGAGTGAAGATAAAATTTGTAGTTCGCTCAGTTGTGATATTGAGTGTTGGAGAGACTGTGTCTAGGAAATGGTTTTATATTTACGATATCCTCGCCGTGCTGTGTTTATGATCCTGATGTGGTGACGACAATAATGGAAAATAAATATAGTATGACTTGTAGTTTGGCAACTTTTATGTTTCTATTAGATGTTACATTGTACACTTTGTTTACCTTCAAAGGCAGAGCCATACCATTTAATATTCCACTATGCTTGGTATAGCTTAAATAGGATACAGTAAGAATGCTACCTTTTAGGGTAAATGGAGTTTACATACTGATATTCTCGAATAAAGTGGAAGAAAAAGCCTGTCAGTACATTAACTCTGCCAGATAAATAAATAAATTGATATTGTTATAGTTTAACTAATATGTGTATATCAAGAGGACTACTAAATTAAATGGTATTTTTTATTGTATTTTATTACTCTGAAATCATGTCTCAAGATTTTCACATTAAAGGAATATCGAGATACTTATTAGACAAAAAATAAATCACATTTAGTCCTTAAAGTTATTGGGTTTAAAATATGGAGAATTTAATAATAATATAAGTCATATTTCTTGACAAACTTTTTAGTATTCTATATTATTGACATAATCATAACACTTTAAATAAAAATAAAATAATTGTCACAATTTTCCCAATTTTTTTACAATTAATTAGGCAAATTTTTATGAACTTTATTTTCAGAAATTATAAAATTTATTTATTTTGGTAATTTTCTGCTGATTGTGAATTGTAAATTTCAATTTTTTTTTTTTTCAAAACATTCCCAACATTAATTAAAGTTAAATCACGCATTCCGCCTCCCCCTAAAATCTCATTGCAAGTTCTGAATCAAAATATTAAGTGTTTTGGAATTTTTATGGTGCTTTTTGCTTTCTAACAAGAATAACTATATTAAGTTAAGTCTGTTATTGAGAATTTAGTTTCAGTACAACTTCTAAGATTACGTAAAAGGAATAATTAAAAGAGAAAGCAAAATTCTAGAAATTTCTAAATGTTGCCACATTTCAATTGATAAAACAATTTTTTTCTCCCTCTTTTGGTGCAATATTTAGAGCTTTAGGGAAATAAGCTATTGAGCATTATTTATTTGATTTTCTTTTTATTCTATGGGCACTCTTCTTATGTTGGGACAAATCAGAAGGATACAAGTATCTCTTATCACATAAATCACATTTGTAATTTCTTACTCTGGTGTGAGAGATTAAATGCTTTGTTAAATAAGTTTTGTTCAAGAATCTCTTACTGCAGGTTGCACATTCATACTTTTTTTCGCCTTTGTGCATTTGATTGTGCATATCTAAACTGGACCTAGTACCGAGCTTCTTTCCACAGATTGTACATGGATATTTTTTCTCCCCTGTGTGCATTTGTGTGTGAATGATTAAATTTTTTTTAGAAGCAAGTGTTTTATAACAAATGGCACAGGAGAACTTTTTATGTATTCTCAATGTTTCTGACAGTCCCATTGTTTCTGGATGTTTAGTTTTGATATGGTGGATTAACATGATCTTAGTCCCCTTGTTACACAGTGCACAATTATAATTAATATACGAACTGTGTGAAATCAAATGACGACTTAGGTCACTAGATTTTGTGAGAGTTGCCACAAATATCACAAATATATTCTACTATATTTGAATGCATTCGGATATGTGTGTAGTAAAGACTTTTTGAACAAAGAATTCCACATATGTGACACAAATACTTTTTTGTCTGCCCAGTATGAATATTCATGTGTTCCCATAAGTAATGATTACTGTGATAAGTTTTGAAACATATTGAACATTTATGAGATCTGTCATTGTGTTTTTTTCTGTGGTAGTCGATTGCCTTTTGGGTGAATAGAAGAGCTCCACAAAACTCACAAACTACAGCATTACCAGTGTGGGTACTTTTATGATCCGTTAGGCCACGTTTTCCTTTAATCTTTTTTCACAAATGTTACATGAAAATGCAGCAACAGTTCCACTAAGAAATATTTTATGGCATTCCGAGTGCGACTTTGTTGATGAAGGATTTCCACAATAGTAGCAGTTACTTTCATCTTCATCTGTGGAATAAAAATAAATAAATATGTTATAAATGGTGAGATGAAAAGTGTAACGTTACGATAAACTAACTACCCCATATATGTGTAAATTTACAGAGATAATGACTGTTAGAAAATTAATTTTAATTTTTTACTTCAAAGTTCCTTATAAATTTAACCACATTCTGTTATCTTTTATTTGAATTATAAAATTAAGTTAAAATATGAAGGCTTAAATTTATAGTAGAGATTATATTTAAACAAAAAATAATAATTTAAAAATGGTATTATGTGTCAATCATTCAGTAAATTTCACTTGCCTACATTAAATATTTTTTCAATAATTTGCAAAAACACACTCACCATTATTAACTCATTTAAGATGAAATTTTTAAAATTTACTAATGATGTTGTTGGGTCTTCAATCATAATTTACATATATTTTGTCAGCACGCCTAACTTTCCATTTGGTCATAGGAGCTAATTTACTCTAATGTGTTAGAGATGAGAAAGGTTGAATTTAGAGGAAATGTAGACATATTTGCATGATGAGTGTAAAACCATTTTTAGGCCAGCAAGGATTTGTACATTTAGCTACCAAAGCAGCTCTAATCATAGTAAATTAATCTGAAATAGTGGAATAAAGTTATTTGTTTTAAATGTGCACAAAAGAATTAAGCACAAAAAGATAGGAAATGGAGCAAAGAAGATGATATCCTACTCAACACAGAAAAAATTGCATCTCGTTGTCAAATGCTGCAATCGCTCAGAGTATGAAAGGGGACGGGTGAGAGAAGTGTTCTGGTACAATCAGTACCAAATGGCAAATGGGACATAAGTCCTTCACTGTGAATAGTTGGCTTAGCACACTTATTTGAAGTCATTTTAAAAACACTTTACATACCTTGTATTAAGTTGATTAGGGATATGTAAAGTTTGTCAAAAGAGTAGAAATAAAGTAAAAATATTCTATACAAAACTACTGTAGGTCCTAAACTATCAAACTTAGGTGCCCCCCTCGGTAAGCTGACCAGAGTGTATGCGCCAGAACGTCAAGATAGCTACTGATGATATGTAACAATGATATCCCCCTTCATCTTTCAAGAAGTTGACATTCTTTCCGTATGCAATGTTAACTGTGTCGAGTATTACATACCCTCATACCCCCTGACATGACAGTTCAATAAAAGGTTTATACTGAGTGACTAGAGATTTAAGACAAACTCAACCCCTTTTCAGGCGACTAATATTATGTGAAATGAAGACTTACAACCTTTATTAGTGGAATCTGTGTGTACTATCTTTGCAACACCTTGCACAGCTTTGTCAGATTGGTTCTGCGTACATTTCTTGATGTTGTCCTGTATGTATTTTTCAATTCTTTTGTATGTCTTCCTCGGAGATGCCGTTATACGTTGCTCTGTGTCATTGTACATATTAAAATAATCTGAGCTCTGTTTAGATCTATTGGTGAATTGAGTGGATCCCTCATAAGAACTTTTCAAACTAAACAACTCATCTCCTTCCATTAATTTGTTGGAGCTGCAATACAAATGTAGCACAACAATGTATATTTAAAATGTAAAACAGACAGTTCCACACTAATACTAAAAATGATCTACTCTTTCCAGGGTTTATAACATGAAATGAATATCATTTCTCGAAAAAAAAAAAAATTTTTAACCAGTTTTATTAATTAATTTTATCAATACTAATACTAGTTAGTTGAAAGGAACTTTGAAAAAAATACAAACTTTTTTTTTTCATGGACAACAGTTTACTATGTTATATGAACTGCTTTTTAATTATCGATACAATCTATCAAAATATAACATTACTTGACGTATTAAAATGTAAATGTAGCTCTAGTAGCTCCTTTCTTGCTGTCAAATAAGATTCTTCCTATGATAGTTAAGACGTACTTAGTTCATAGTCAACAAACAAAACCTTTCCAGTTGAACCTATGAAACCAGGTAACTTTGTAAATATGATTAGAAGTGACTTATCATAGAAAAACAAAGAGTAAATGTGATCAAAAACTTGAATTCAATCTTAGGCACCTTAATTTAAGAGTGTGCATCATAGCAGGTCCAACTCAGCTCCCGCAAGAGTGAATGGGAAAAAAACACTACAATATGACAGAAATGTGTTCAGTGCATTTGTATTTGAAAGATTACTTGAAATTTTCCTCGGTGACGATGGGGGACAAAGCGAAAAAGTTTCTTGTTAATAACTACAGTATGTCCCTGTTATGACAGAATGAAGATTTGTGCACAGTGCTTATCTGTGAGGACATTCTAAAATGGAAAAAACCAGTGTTTTCAATGCAGTTTTTATTCGAATATCGTTTAATATTTCAACAATTTTCAGTATTATAAACATCTATTAACTCTTTATCTCCATTAATGTTTAACCATAAATAACCCATATGCAATAGTGTTGGTAGCCAACTGTATCACAGAGTTGATGGGCATGTGATGCTCGCTCTTAATGTATCATTGGTTTCCTAGTGAGATATCCAAGGATTTATGCGTTTTTTTTTAGATGTAAACTTTACCTTCCACAATGTGGCCGGTTTGAAATATTTTCAACTTTCATCTGATTCTCTTGTCCAATGACTAACCGAGTGGTCACAGAATTACAATCCTATAAACAAACAAATTACATAAGACCCTTTGGGTGAGATGTTTATTAGATTGTGAACATGATTAGTCTATTTGTTTAGAGCAGTGGTTCTCAAACTTTTCAGTCATGCTAACGAGGGAACAACTGATTCATGGACCCCTTTATATAGAATAAATAATTAAAACAATTTTGAACATAAATTTACAGTATAGACCTATAATAGGGATAAATTAGTTTTAATATTTTTTAATGTAAATCTAATTACAATATAAATGAAAATAAAATAAATGTAGGTATCATTAATTTGTATGGACATTTTTAGACATACATTTTTTTAATAAATATGAAAGGAACTACAATAAAAATGAAACTATAATATATATTATATTTGTTCATATATAATCACTGATAATTTATGTGAGGAATGGTAGTGCTTGTGTGACCCCCTGAACGAGTATCGGGGACCCCAATTTGAGAATTTCCAACTTAGAGGGTTAAATAACTCTAAAATTGTATGTGCATGTTAGTTAATGTTATGTTAATTATTGATATGTCTAAGAAATTAAGATTAATTTATCAAACTGTTTGCGAATGCACTACAGTAAAATATATTATAATTATATCCATTAACTACATGCAAGTATGATTTAGCATGCTTTAAATATTTCATACAAATTTGATTTGAAGATTTAGCATATTAGTGTAAAACTACTTTTTAATCATGGAATAACTTAAAAATATATATGATAGTCATTAACTAACAGTAAGATGATCCTGGATAACCTTGAGACTACTAACCCAAACTTCTACCTTAACATTCGATGCAAGTGAAGACGAAGTTTGATCTTTTTTTTTAGTTTCTTCTTTCATCTTGTCATTCACGTCATTTGAAGAAGAAAAGTTTGAATACTGCTTATCATTTTCAATCAATGTTTCTTCCTTCACACCGTCTAGTAGAATGGGAATGGACTGTCTCTCACATTTAATACTCAAACACGAAGTTAGGCCTCGATCGAATTTATCACCACAAGTTGCCGCAAAACTGATAGGTATGGGAAGTAATTTAAATACTTTTTGATCAGACTGATCCATTGTGATGCCTTTTGTCAAATTTCACACAATTTCTAAAATTACTGCAACTGAAATTTGTCAAAGTATCTAGAAAAATGTATAATCTGCAAATTAGCTAAATATGGGCAGTCAAATTTTTCAATAAAAATTGTACTGAGGGGTTGGATATAAATATTGAAACATTATAGACCATTGTTTGTTCACGTATTTATACATAAATTTATAAAATAAGTTTGCTTGAATGTTTTTAAAGGTTATAATTAACATGGAAATGTGTGGTTATATAATTGCAGTGTATTAAATAATTTATTTAAAAATGAAAGAGATCACTATATGAAAAGTATTTATTGTAAATGTGACGTTCGTTTCATCATCATTGTTTCACTTAAACCATAGTGATGTCAGCTTTACCCTGAAACAAAAGATGGACAAATAATTATGGTCTATTTTATGTCTAGAAGTTATAGGAGGCTATTGTAACATCAGAATACCAGTGAAAGTAAAGGTGATTTCAAAAATGAGAAATAAAAAAGACAATTTTTATTTATTTGAAGTATTTAACACGCACTTCCTGAACTGACTGATTATATTAATACATGAGAATTTCTATAAGCAAAAGCGAAGAAAATTGTTCTCACATACTAAGGCTGTATCAGGGGGAAATAGGTGTTCAACCCACCCACAATGAACTAAAAATTAACTTGACAAATTTAAATAGTACATACATGAAGTCAATGCTTGCAAGTGAGTTTGTTGTTAGCCTTTGCTTCTTGGCAAAGGTATTTTCCTCTATGTTAACATTATGTAAAGTCCTCCAATCTCCTCTATGTAATTTAAATTCAACAGTTGATCATGTCGAGAATGTTATTTTACATTTAAAAAATATTCGAAACAACCAACATTGAAGACCATTTTTCAAAACACTTTCAATACTGCCTAATCATTAATGGCCTATGTTCATGAAGGGATTTGTGTACAAAGAATGGCCTCTCTCCAGAGATATGGCAGTAACATCGGAACCGATGATCATGAGCAATATTTTCATGTTACTGTAGCTATTCCGCTTCTTGGCGATTTGATAGATCAATGTGAAAAGTATGTTTACAGACCACAAGAAAATGCTCTACAGCTTATACAGCTTGATGCCATCTATTTGCTCTGAAAAGTCATCAAATCTAAAAACATTTAGAGATATACAAAAGCAATGTTGATTTAGATCCATTGCAAACCTAGTTTGAGAAGTGGAAAATTTATAGGGGTAAAACAGATGAATCAGCTCGAATGTTGTGTGCCATTGGAACTTAGTGAGTGCAATAGTGAATTTTACCCAACATTTCTGTGTTACTGAACATATTTACAACCTTTCCAGTAACAACATTATCAACTTTGAGAAGACTCAAAACATGACTTAGGAACTCCTGTGGCCATGAAAGTCTCAATGGATTAGCTATAATCTCTGTGCATAGACGGTTTAACATTCCAACTGAACAAATTATTAACGAGTTTGCTATAAAAAAAAACAGACGTTTGGATTTTGTTTTATAAAGTATGCTATGTTGTAAGAGAAAATGTTTAAAAACTTGTTTATTTGATAACAAAAAATATAGCGTATTTATTTGTTCCTATAGTTTTTGTTTTTGGTAACCCAACACTCTCCCCACTCCCCCCCACCACCCATCACGGAAAAAAAAAACTTGTCACATACCCTACAGGGCTCTTTTTATGCCACAACCGACATGAGACAAACGGCTTTACTTCCCCTGCAAAGAAAGTTGTGCCATGGATTAGTATTGCTCAGGAAAATTACGTCGACGCGGCTAGATTTGAACCCAGAAACAACTGGACCCGAGATGAGCACTTTACCCGAATACCAAATATAAACATAAGACTTTTCATTAAGCTTACATTCTGGAAATTGTCACACCATAATTCACCACTTTAAATTTTGTGAGCATTATCTCAATTAAGGTTTTATTTAATAATCAAGACTGGACCTAACTACTCCACATCCACAATAACCTAACCGATTTTAGCCAACACCATAGAAAGAAAGTTAACTAGTAAGAACATGAGGTTAATATTTGAAAAAAGAGATGGCAGTAGGCAAGCAGGCACTCGTCCTTGTTTTCGAGATATAAGGCCTTAAATAGGGAAATGAGTAATATTAACTTCTAAAATAGCTTTATGTTTAAAGTGCTCCAGCGTCTATTCCAGAATTTTTGTCACGTCCACAAATGGTGGGTTTTATACATAAAACAGTTCTCTTTCACCCCATATAGATAAAAGTATCCCTCCTTGTCCTTTTTTTCGAGATATAAGGCCTTGAATATGGAAATGACTAGTATTTTCTTCTAAAATAATTTTAAGTTTTTTTTTATGTTCCTTAATCTCAAACATTTTTATCCTTCCACAGATCTCCCCACATTAACTAAAACTTCACATTTCCTCTGTTAATTTTTTTGTTTGTTTACCAGCTTTTGATTGTCTGACCAATGTGTTTACTCAGCAATAGTGTACTACATTAACGGATTATTAAGTTTACTCATGTTCTTTCTCAAAATCTTACACTTATTTTTGTTAATATTCAACTATTATTCAATAACCACACACTGCCAAAACAATTTTTTTTTCTGAATTGTGGAAAAAGTTCACTAATTTTCTAATATATGTGGTTTAAACTAAAAACTATACTACTTTATTACTAATTTTTTGATAAAGCTTTGCTCTTGACAATTTTTACATAATCTTGATATTGCAACCGTTACATATCTAAGTTTAACTGATCAATACAAACATAATTTCTTTATGAATGAAAATAAACAAATCCTAATTTTATTGTTCATAAAGTCATTTTAATTAGTATATAAATAATCATAAAAAAAATTAGTCACAAATGGCAGTATAATGCTTGTTCATTTTCATTACATTAAAATATACGGATGTGCCTGACTTTTCAATTTCTCTTTGGGGACATACACACCCATTTTATATCCAAACTTGGGGGGAATCTTTTCGAGACACACACATTATTGTCAACTTTGGGGGTGATACATGTTATTAATTATATTCTTTATAATTACTACTTATATAACATAAATTTAGCTGAATATAATATTTAGCCTTTAAATATTTGGCTTAATACTCATTCCGCTCAAAACATCAGCTTTTACTTTGTACTGTCATGGGCAAAATTTCTTCTAATTTGTTCTAAAATAGTAGGGAGTCTATTTTTGAAATGTTAAAGTTGGTAAAAGTATCCTTCACTTGCTACTTGTGTAGATACAAATAATTTTACCAAATATTTGGAAAATATTCTCGAAATTAATTTTATTAAGGCATGTTAAAATAGTGAATAAGTAATAATTTCTTAGTCTATTATACATTCTTTTAGCTTTAAAATTCATCTTACCTCAAAATCAATACTCTCACTTACTCTTGATTCATTTATAATTCAATAATTTCTCCAACTACAGTTCTTCACTTTTCAATGTCTTTCTTTTCATAATTGTATACTTGCAATTTTAATTTTCATTAATCATTTCTTTACTTATTTTATAGCTCGACAAAAGTATATGGTATATGCTAATTTCAATTCTGTACTATTCTTTTCAAGATAGAGCAATCTTTTATAAATGTTTACTATACTGTCTTTGTAATTTTTATTAGTTTTCACTTTTTTTACCATCGCGATTTACTGCCTTTTCAAGCTATACGCATATATGGTAATTACTCTAATGGGGTAAGGATGAAGAAGGAAATATTTTAGAGATAATCCACCCGCATTTGTGTGGAAGGAGAATGGGAAAAAATTAGGAAAAAATCACACTCAGTAGACCCGACTGGGACTCGAACCCCGATCTCCCCGTCCTCAGTAGGCCAGTCTAACACGATAGTGACGCATTAGACTATGGGGTCACTGAGGCGGGTGGTTTTTATTTGTCTTTATGACTTATTATCATCATTAACTCTGATTAAACTTTAAATTTGATTTATTTTAAACAATTTATGCGGTCATATTTTAAGTCTTTACCATCTTAATTTTATGATATTTCCAACATTCCTTAGCCATTAAATTATGTAACGTTTGGTTTAAAAAGAGTGTTTATAAACAACACCAAACAGGGCCGTTTTATATTTAATGTAATCTAATATGTCCACAAACTATCTATCATGGACACCCTAAGATCAACTTACTGGGAATTATGATTAAAACTTTATCAAAACAATCTTTTTGAATTTAATGAATAGCTTAATAAAGTAGTTGCGCAGCCCAAATAAAACCGGCCCACTAGCGTCCCGGTATTCCAGTCCACCCCTAATTTGAGACATGTAGTGTTCCTCAAATATGTTTTAAGGTGGTGACATAGATAAACAAACCATAATTATTGAGGGAGACTTTCCCCTAAAGTAAAAATATTGATGATGGTGGGGGTGGGGTGATTGGGGTGTATGCTCTCTATCAAGCAGGCCCATGTTAAAATATAAAAACTTGTTGGGTTTTTTTTATAAAAAAGATGAACCCCATCTGTCCTCCTTTCCTTTGAGTGTAACTTTTTTCTGCTCTGTAAACATAACAACTATTGAAAATTGCTCCAGTACCTAAAAAAATTATACAAATTAATAGAAAAACAAAGCAAAAAACATACTTTTAAGATACATTGGAATAGTCTTGAAAGCACATCACATGATAGCTGTGGTTAGTTATGACTTTAACATTTGATGTTCTCACAGGTAAAAAAAACTACCCTTAAACATCAGAAACATCAGTGGTTTTCTTGTTGTTATTAAATATAACAAATTAATCAACAAATTTAAACCTTAAGTGTTTAAATATGTGTCCTTAAGAACAATAGCTTTTTTAAAAGCCAACTTTTTAAGAATATTCCTTGTCAAAACGTTTAATTACTATGCTTTAAATTGGCTTTAAAATAAGTGAAGAAATATTTCTGATATTTCCCTCAATCGTATTTTAATATTTGAATAACAAACGGTTAAGTCAAAATTCCGCATATGTATTGCACTTGAATTTGAGCACTCTTACAGTAAAAACTTATCTTTAATGTGATGTATTTAATTAGGGTTTGGCCGATGCTGATTATAGGACAATCGATAAGCCGATGATCTGCATCATGAAACCAATTAATAACACTCCATCTTTTGAACTGGGAAGGTAGAAGTGAGGTAGTTGTAATTCACCAGTTTTAAGCTAGGCAGTAGACAACATAGTCCTTTGTACTATTCTATTGCTTGGCAACAGGGCTGTGATTATCATGGAAGGGGGAGGAGGGCAAGTGAAAGAGGTGGTAGTAAGAGGTTGGAGAGTTTTTCTATTTTTCTATTCCTGTAATGAAGGTTAGGCGGGATTGGTTGGCTATTACCTGGAAAACTTCAGGCTAAACAAAGGGTCAAATAGCCAAAGCTATTATATATGCTTTAAGTGAGGATTTACTCCATCAAGATATCATATTCTGAAAATTGAAAAATGACAAACGGACACGGGAATCGAACCCGGGATCTTTGACTTAGTACGCCAATGTTCTAACCACTGAGCTACCCAGGATTCGTCCCGTGCCCATGGTCATTCTTCACTCATATGATGGACGTGCGGAAATCGCCTTTTAGAATAAACAAAGGATTCTTTGTATGACTGGTAATTTCTTTGGTTGACAATATTGTCTTTTGTGTAGAATGAGGGGGGTATATTGAAGTAGTGTAAAATAGTAGGTGGTTAGGGGGAGGGGGCTAGCGGAATCTGAAGTAAACAGCCAGCTTTGTGTGTGTGAGCGCGCGATGGGGTCGAGGGGGATTGTTATTCAGTTAGAATGGAAAGATTAGCAAGTTGGACAGTAGCTTGTTGAGTGTGAGAGAAGTATTTTAGTGTGTGTGTTGTGTGTGTGTGTGTGTGTGTGTGTGTGTGTGTGTGTGTATGTAGGAGGGTCGGAAGGACAGGGGTATATTTCAAGGTCACTGACTCTTGGAAGAAGACTGCCTTCCGAATAATGAAACGGAAGATACAAGGGGTGCTAAAACTAGGGAAGAAACTATCAAGGGTTTTAAAACTGGTTCATAGTAACAGAACTTAACATTACACTAATAATTTATCTCAGTTAGTATAATTATTATTATTGATGTTTTGGTGTGATTTATCTAAAATATAATTTAGAAAAAGCATTATCTATATTTTATGTGAAGAATAAATATAAAACAACAAGAAATTGAGACCGTGAATAACTAACTATATGTTAGATTATTTACCACATTGCAGTCAGTAAAAATGTAATTCCTGTCCATCCTTAATATTAACTGATGATCAAATTTAATGACCATAAAATATTTATTTTGTCATTTATCACTGTTGTTTAGTTTAAGACTATTATTAAAAATATAAATAATTATAATAATAATAATTATTATTTATTATTAAAAATATAGATAATAATAATACTTATTATTATTAGCTACTTTTAAAGTAAATGATTAAAACAATTAAACATAATCTTCAAGTAATTTTGTGCTGGTTTTGAAATACTTAAATTATTTATAATTTATGCCCACATTATAACATTTTGGAAAATATCAAAGAAGTATTAAGCACTTATCTACCTTCTACTCTCTCTCCCTCTATTTCAAATAACTACCTCAACATATTTAAATTTTTAATTATGTATGTATTGTTTTGCATATTAACTTTGTTGTATTGTAAATCAAATAAAAACAAATGATTGGTATCGGCGAATGGCAAGATCGGCAACAAATGATTGACATCAGCTGTGTAATACACCCCCTTCTCCTCAACAGGACAAGGGCAGGTGAACACGTACAATAAGGTAAAGAGGGCATGAAAACAACAAGAAAAAAAGTTAATTGCAGAAGAGCGTTAGGACCGCATATTGTTGATAGGCCTATACTTGGACCTATTCAATCATCTGCCGCCATGAACCCTTCTCAATCACCATCCACTACTATACCTAAAGACTCAAAAGGAACGGTACGAGAGTCTTTTGTTTGATCAGCCAAAATTACTTTGAACATGTCGATGTAAATTAAAGATTGCGAGTCTAATAAATAATTATTTATTTGAGAATAGATTAACAATAATTATATATGTATATATGTGACAATATATATATATTATGTAACAACAGATAGTTACAAGAGAATTACATAAAATAAAAAAGGGTTATGCCCATAACAATACTGAGGCGCTGTATCCATAGCAACCTTATCCTAACGGTTACTTTTACAATGTAGCCATTACATAAACAAAAAAAAGAGGTAAAGGGGTTATGCCCATAACTATACTGAGGCGCTGTATCCATAGCAACCTTGTCCTAACAATTACATTCACTACGTAGCTTACAGCCCCTTAACAGGCCTCAGCGGCAACCCGCAGTGCGCGCTTCATAGTTACAAAATATTGGCGTATTACTTAAATGCCAACCCAAAAAGAGAGTAATATACTTATATTATTCTTAGCCCAAATTAATCCAGGCATTCGCCTTGTAAAGGTAAGTTAAAGAAAAATATAAAAGGTCCCTCATAGTTTCAATCACGGGACAACAAGCCGGAAGGGCAAAAACCCTGGCAATATATTTAACAAATCATATATAGCATTACGTCATATTATTCTACGTACTTAGCCATTCTTACAATATTACAGAAAATGACAGATGAAAGTCGAAAGGAAATTTAGAATGTACTGGCCAAAAAGAGAATTTAGACCTAACCTATAGTCTATTTAAAATATTCTTTAAATATTTTCCAAACAGTAAATTTTGAGTAGTACGGCCGAAATTTGAATTTATACCTTTGGGAATAATCCCATCCCGTGATGTGTGTGCAAGACACGGGCAAACCAAGAAGTGCCGCTTAAGGCAAACGACATCAGATTATAAGCAATTTTTCTCTGAGAGGAGGGGAACATAGGGGAAGCCAAAAGAACATAGTAGAACATTTACATGAAACAGCGGGATTGGTGGTAAAGAACAAATAGGCCATTGGAGAGACGTCGGGAACATCACGTGATCACAGTCTGACCACTTCCCATGGGGCAACGTGAGAAATGCCACGCTCACCACGCCACACCTCCACAGTCTATCAGTTACGCCTTTTCACTCGGGCGAGAACAATGTACACGGGCCGGGATGTTTGTTGATGAGACTTCACACACGGAGACCGAGAAACGGGGCAGTTTTGGTGAGTCTTGTTATGTCCACTCTTCGTGGTTGTAGACTTGGTGTTATTTAACTCATATTTGCTTCTTGCTTGAAACGTTGATCTTAAGCAACGTTACAAATCTCGCCCCCTGGACATATGGGTGATGAGTTCTCTTGCTACCTTTTTCTTTTTTTTTACATAACAGTCTCGTTACTCGGGTAGTTCTCTTCGTTACAGTAGGCCCCGGTGTGTCTCATCCCTCCCGATACATCTTACATGACGTAGGCACCTGGCTGTGGCATGAGCGCTCCCATATTCCTGGGTCTTCAAACAGATCCCATTCCAGCCTCTCCAATGTAGGGGGATGGGAAGGGAGTGGCTCAACAGGAGCGGAAGTCCTCTCAGAGATCACTAAACAAAACAAAAAACACAAGCAGTAACATGTCCTTGATTATACATATCAAGGGCTTCTATGCCCGACCGCACTATTTGACTTATTTTATCCAAAGTCATTAGTTTTCACAGGGACAAGTTCCACAATAGTCTGAGCATCTTTTACGTTATACGTACCCCTGGCCTTGCTAAACAAGGTCTCTTTCTTATTGTCAAACAATTGCTCACACAGAGTTCACTTAATTTTGACACATAATTTTATACGGAAGTTCACTGAATGTCTTCATGGCGAAAGTTCATTCAGTAGATGCCACAAATAGAGAATTGATTAAACCCTAACACTAAACCTAACATCTAATTACATGATAACAGAAATACGGCACATGCTTCGAAGCATGCAGATTTAACACAAATAATTACGACAAATTTAAGAAAAGGGGTATTAACGTGTAACTAAACCTAACTTAACCTAAACTTAACCTAAACTAGGTAGTGGCTTGATAGTCACAACGGTGGCCACCAAGTCACGACCCAGTGACTTCTTGATCAATTTAGTTATGACGGCAACATTTTAAGATGGCTAACATGGGCTCTTCTCAAAAGATTCTCGTCCTCCTGGTCTTTCAGACGCACGCTGACTGGGGTGAGAAACTGATCGATCAGCCATGGACCACTCCATTTTTCACACATTTTCGCTGAGATCTTCTCAATAGCGGAGCTGAGGGGAAACTCTCTGCAGAGGACGGTGTCCCCGACCTTAAAGGGAACAGGGATCCTACCTTTGTTATAGTTTGCTGCTACTCTCCGTTGAGCCTTTTTCAAACTTTCTAGCGCGAGGCGACACCTATCTGCGTGGGGAACAACGTCATTCTCGTCAAGCAAAGGGTGGATGTCCCATACAGCTTTCAAGGGGTGATTTAACTCTCTTCCTAAAAAAACAGAAGCTGGGGAGGAACTAATAGAATCGTGATAGGCAGTATTAAACGCTAAATTTAAAAACTCTAACTCCTGATCCCACCTATTCTGAACCTGATGGTGGAACACAGTGAGAGCAATAACTAAATTTCTGTTGAACCTTTCAACTTGGTTCGGGCCAGGATGATATGGGCTCGTAGTGATGTGCCTAATCCCCCATTCGAAACACATATCTCTAAATAGTGCAGACCTAAAGCATGGACAATTGTCGCTAACTATGGCACGAGGGGCTCCTAAAAATGTCCAAATCCTTTTGCACAAAGCATTGACAGTCGTGGACGCCTTCATATCCCGTAGAGGGATTAGAAAAACAAATTTAGAAAATGCATCAATAAGTACCAAAATGCAGGTATTTCCCAGAGTGGAGCGGGTGATCGGGCCAATATAGTCCACAAAGACTTTCTCCCAAGGGTAATGAGCCACATCGGCCGAATGCAGCCCAATACGGGAGTTCTGTGTAGGTTTAGCCTTCTGGCAATCAATGCAACGACTAACCCAGGACTTGACGTCACTATACAGGCCGGGCCAAAAGAACCCATGAGAAATTTTTCGAACTGTCTTCAAAACACCTAGGTGCCCTCCAATAGCAGAATTATGAAAATACTTTAACAACATATGTCTCACCGCAAATGGAACAACTACCTTTCTTCCTTTTCCCCGAACATTGTAAGATACTAACAAACCTCTAAACAATCCAAACGATCCCACCTTCTCTCCCTTCTCGAGCCGCTCTATAATGTCTCTACACCAGGGGTCATCTCGTTGGTGATCATTAATAGAGATAAATGACTCAGGGATGGTTTTTATAACACAAGCAGTTACATTCATATCGTCAGGAGTTACAGGGGCCTGGTCTTCAGTGACGCGCGATAAGGCGTCAGCAGTGACATTGTTTTTTCCCGAAATGTGATGAGTAGTGAACTTAAAACGAGATAACCACCAAACCCACCTACCAATTTTCCCAAGTTGCTTGGGATGCCGCCACATCCAAGCAAGAGCCATATTATCAGTGTATAACTCGAACTCTCTCTGTTCGAGGTAGTCGGCAAATCGCTCGACTCCAAAAATACAAGCTATACATTCTTTCTCATATGTACTATATTTGCGTTCTGAATCCGTGAGCGTCCGGCTGGCAAAAGCAACTGGCCTAACACCTTCAGGGGATCTTTGGGACAATACTGCGCCCAGGGCTAAAGAAGATGCGTCCACATGAAGCAAGAAAGGACTTGAAAAATCTGGCATCCTAAGGACCTCTGGGGAGATAAGTTTTTTCTTGAGGGTTTCAAAGGCCTGAGATTGGGTTTCGCCCCACACGAAGTAGCTCCCTTTTTCTTGAGTGAATTAAGGGGCGCGGCTATGTCAGAAAACATGGGGATAAAACGAGAGTAATAGGCGCACATGCCGATAAATCTCATGACCCCTTTCAAATTTCTGGGAGGGGGGAATTCTACGATGGGCTTAATCCTCTCGGGGTCAATAAGTAAATTACCAGAAGAGATCACATAACCCAAGTAGTTGATCGAGGGTTTGGCCCATACAACTTTGTCTGGGTTCACGGTTAATCCAACCTTACGTAGGCGAGACAACACACTATCAAGATGGACGACATGATCCTCGATACTGTCACTATACACACAAATGTCGTCAAGGTAATTAAAAACATATTTATATTTCAGGTCAGAAAAAACATGGTCGAGGACGCGACTAAGCGCTTGACCTCCTATACTACAACCCAGGGGTACTCTGTTAAACTCATATTGCTGCCATGGTGTCACAAAAGCCGTATACTTTTTGGAAGGTTCAGTTAAAGAACACTGCAAAAAACTGGCGTTGAGATCAATAACGCTAAATACCTTAGCTCTGCCCAGATATTGAAACGCAGATTCTACACTCGGCATAGGGTAGGGGTCGAATTGAATTTTCTTATTTATTTTGCGATAATCTACTATTAGTCTGTGTCCTTCCCCTTTTTTAGGAATTATAAAAGCTGGGCTAGCGTAGGGGAAATGGAAGGGCGGATCACCCCTTTAACCTCAAGATCATGAATGAGTTGTCTGAAGATCTCCATTTTTGGGGGGGGGGCATGAATATGGACCAGATCTAACCGGGACGTTGTCCTCTACAACAATGTTATAGGGCAAAATATTACATTCTCCTAGCCTTGTAGTAATGACATCAGGGTACCTCGCAATAACCTCCTGAATGACCAAATCCTGATTATCACAATAAACAAACGATGGACAGGCAGTCTTATCACTAAATGGAATTTTAACTCTGGGGCAAATTCAAAATACAGTTCTTTCCGAGACATATTTAACACGCTTCCATTTGCCACAAAAAATCATTACCTAAAATGACTTCATATGGGATCGACGACACACAAAACATTTGTCTTACCCATGAAAAACCAGACATTTTGATGGATACTGAAACCATACGATTAACAGTCAAAAAACTTCCATTACCTAACAAAAACTTTTTTTCTTCCACCAGTTCTTGATTACAATTAACTAGACTCCTAATCTTTCCAAGCAACTCAAAACTGATAAAGGACGCACAAGAACCAGAGTCCAATAACGCGTACGCCACATACGAACCAATAGTAATCTCAACCACAGGTGAAGAGGGGGGACATTTCCTTCTATTGAGACGCGCAGCGGCACCCCCACTAACACTGCGCGTTACAAGTTTCCCAGGGGACACTGGCGCTGAAAGTGCCCAAGTTGACGGCACTTGAAACATCTAACCTTAGACCTATCTGGGAGGAGAGAGGGTTTGCTCTTAAAATCTAAATTAGCCCTACTACTAGACTGAGGAGGGGTCCTATATTGTTCGGGCATTCTAGAAGAAGAGGCGTTTACACTTCCCACAATGGCCGGTTTCCTACAAACACCTACCGGGTGGGCTTCTAAATATTCTCCCTCGGCCTGTAAAGACCCTTCAATGCTCGAAGCGAGTGTATATAGCTCAGAAATAGTACTCGGTTTGAAAGAGAACACAAAATGCCTACGAGTCAGGGGGGACACATTTTCTAGAATTAACTCTACCACTTCTTTTTCTGAGAGCTCAAGATTCAAAATTCCCGCCGCTTCGGAGATCGAAAGAATAAACAATCTAAGCGACTCATCAGGATATTGAAATCTGTGCACAAAAATATTACTAAGTCTCTGTCCCTCCCTCTTATTCACCAAGGATTCTAAGGCTCTATCCCTAACCTTTTTCCAAGATAGACCCAACTGGATACCCTGAGAAATGATATGGGCCAAAAACCCTGAAGTTTTGCCAATACACAAAGTTAAAAAATCGGGGTCTCCAACTAAGTTAAGTTTGTTCACCTTATCCACTGCTAACAGAAATTGAAATAACGCAGTGCTAGATTGACCGTCGCAAGTAACTATATTTTTCAAACAATCTCTGGCAATATTTAACTTAAATTTAATGGAGGGGGCAGTGTCCGCTGGGTTATCAACACTATTGGGAGTTGGTTCCCCTACTTCAAGCCTCTTATTTGCGCCTACTTCTTCCTTTCCCTGATCTAAGGGGGCCTGGCTCACACTAAGGGTGGGTTCACTAGAATAAGGAACGCTGGACTCACTTAAACTTTTTGACAGAAGAGCCCGCAACTGGATAACCGTGGCATTGGGGGGGTGCAGTATTCCTCTCCGGTCCAGCTCCGCTATGAGTTCCTCTCCTTTGAGTGTGTACACCTCGGACTTTGAAGAAATCCGGCTCATTCCAGTGGCGGAGTCCATGGCCGATGATGAGTTCATGAAACACAAAATTTACAAAAATAAATATTAGTCCTGAAACGCTCACTTCTGCAAAAGCAGAGTGGCGCAGTTTGTGTAATACACCCCCTTCTCCTCAACAGGACAAGGGCAGGTGAACACGTACAATAAGGTAAAGAGGGCATGAAAACAACAAGAAAATGAGTTAATTGCAGAAGAGCGTTAGGACCGCATATTGTTGATAGGCCTATACTTGGACCTATTCAATCATCTGCCGCCATGAACCCTTCTCAATCACCATCCACTACTATACCTAAAGACTCAAAAGGAACGGTACGAGAGTCTTTTGTTTGATCAGCCAAAATTACTTTGAACATGTCGATGTAAATTAAAGATTGCGAGTCTAATAAATAATTATTTATTTGAGAATAGATTAACAATAATTATATATGTATATATGTGACAATATAATATATATGTAACAACAGATAGTTACAAGAGAATTACATAAAATAAAAAAAGGTTATGCCCATAACAATACTGAGGCGCTGTATCCATAGCAACCTTATCCTAACGGTTACTTTTACAATGTAGCCATTACATAAACAAAAAAAAGAGGTAAAGGGGTTATGCCCATAACTATACTGAGGCGCTGTATCCATAGCAACCTTGTCCTAACAATTACATTCACTACGTAGCTTACAGCCCCTTAACAGGCCTCAGCGGCAACCCGCAGTGCGCGCTTCATAGTTACAAAATATTGGCGTATTACTTAAATGCCAACCCAAAAAGAGAGTAATATACTTATATTATTCTTAGCCCAAATTAATCCAGGCATTCGCCTTGTAAAGGTAAGTTAAAGAAAAATATAAAAGGTCCCTCATAGTTTTCAATCACGGGACAACAAGCCGGAAGGCAAAAACCCTGGCAATATATTTAACAAATCATATATAGCATTACGTCATATTAATCTACGTACTTAGCCATTCTTACAATATTACAGAAAATGACAGATGAAAAGTCGAAAGGAAATTTAGAATGTACAGGCCAAAAAGAGAATTTAGACCTAACCTATAGTCTATTTAAAATATTCTTTAAATATTTTCCAAACAGTAAATTTTGAGTAGTACGGCCGAAATTTGAATTTATACCTTTGGGAATAATCCCATCCCGTGATGTGTGTGCAAGACACGGGCAAACCAAGAAGTGCCGCTTAAGGCAAACGACATCAGATTATAAGCAATTTTTCTCTGAGAGGAGGGGAACATAGGGGAAGCCAAAAGAACATAGTAGAACATTCACATGAAACAGCGGGATTGGTGGTAAAGAACAAATAGGCCATTGGAGAGACGTCGGGAACATCACGTGATCACAGTCTGACCACTTCCCATGGGGCAACGTGAGAAATGCTACGCTCACCACGCCACACCTCCACAGTCTATCAGTTACGCCTTTTCACTCGGGGCGAGAACAATGTACACGGGCCGGGATGTTTGTTGATGAGACTTCACACACGGAAACCGAGAAACGGGGCAGTTTTGGTGAGTCTTGTTATGTCCACTCTTCGTGGTTGTAGACTTGGTGTTATTTAACTCATATTTGCTTCTTGCTTGAAACGTTGATCTTAAGCAACGTTACACAGCCTAATTGGCAAGGGCTTATCAGCCCAGCCCAAATTTAAATTTTTTCTTTCGGCTCAATAAAAATCCTTTAAAATGAAAGTCAACGCTAAAAAAAGTAGATTAAATGATCAAATCAGTAGTATTAGATGTTATTAATTAGGTATCGAACATTTTTATTAGCATTAGTTTTGATGTAATTAAATTAAATTGTATTAATTGTTTTCTCCCAGATAGTATTATATTATTTTATTATTATTATTATTATTATTAGCACCGCGTCTTAATACCCGTTCAGCTTGTACGCACTTACGCTAATGTGTAATGGTAGGGTGATTGTGAGATGAAATGGAGGACCTACAGTTTAACATGGGATCCGAACCACGGTGGAGGCCTGGCATTCCTCACATTCACAAGTTGTGATTAATACACGTCTTGTCAGAGGTGAAGGAAGGGTTTGGCAATCAGATATATCTGTGCCGGGACCGAGGATTGAACCCCACACCCCCAGAACAAAAGTCCGACACCTTACCACTAGACCGCCAGGTCACCCCCAGATTAGTTAATGCGTATAACCTGAATAGGTAGTAGAAAAAAATTTAACATTATTATACATTGATGTAGTATTAAAATTTTGAAAATTAAATTAAATTATTTCTGGATTTATGTGTTCTGTACACCGGCAAATTAATTCATCCAAATGGAACTGTTTTATATATAGGGCTTTGTTTTATAATTACATTTTTTATTTTTTATATTACTTAAAGAAAATAGATACGGCGCATAACCTTCATACATCACTCAGCCTATTATACTTCAAAAGATGATGTGTCAAAAGACGAGTGGGTTATAAAAATAGGCCAGGGGAGGGGTAGATATGAACCATGGAGGATGGGGGAGGAGGGGGGGAACAAATCTCTGGCCAACCTTAAAATTATTTAATTTAACTTATTGATGATAATCAATTGAAGTATGATTTATGAACATAGCGGTTTGACAAAGGCTCGCATTCATTTGTTTCCTTAATACTTTTTTAGCACCGTTTCTTACTACCCGTTCGGTTTGCACGCCTATGTACTAATTACGCTAATGTGTTAGGGATGAAGAAGGTTGGATTTAGAGGAATTGCACCCGTGAAAGTGGGAAACTGAGGAAAAACCGCTCTCAGTGCAAACGACTGGGATCTAACACCGATCTCCCTGTTATCGGCAATCTATTCTATTGCGAGAGTAGCGCGTTAGACCGTGCGGCTACCGAAGCTCGTTTGATGATGTTTCTGGTGTTAAGGAAACTAATCTTAAATAT
This sequence comes from Timema cristinae, assembly GCA_039000515.1. Taxonomy (NCBI): domain Eukaryota; kingdom Metazoa; phylum Arthropoda; class Insecta; order Phasmatodea; family Timematidae; genus Timema; species Timema cristinae. The sequence continues at coordinate 87,224 of JBCFYV010000119.1, forward strand.
AAACGTTGACATTTGGGATATCTATATCGATTCCATTTTAGTTCCATTTAATCAGTTGAAATTATTTTACAGAAATAATAATTTAAAATTTTACGAAAAAAAAGGTACATTTTTCCGTCTCATATATTTGCTCAAGATTAAAACAAATACCAACCTTTTTTTATTATAAATATTTATTGTATTTTTCTCAGTTTAGTGGGAGTAAGCTATGTATGATTAAAGTATATTCTGAAAATTTAAAAATGACACCTGGACACGGGAATCTAAGCCGGGATCTTTGGCTTATTACGCCAATGCTTTTACCACTGAGGTATCCAGGAATCGTCTCGTGTTCAGGGTCATTCTTCATTTTCCAATTTTCAGAATATGATATCTAGATGCGAGTATATCCTCGCTAAACAAATATAATAGCTTTGACTATTTGATTCTTAAGATTAAAGTAGATGTTTTGGGGTAGAGTGTCACGCACAATTTATTCACCGTAAATAATGACTCACAAGACAAAAAGGTTGGCCGCCCTGAGTTAAGCCCCCGTAGCAATGATTCTGACCAAGGGGGTTGAAAATAATTTAGAGGGACACAAAAATAAGATGTGAAATAAAAAAAAAGTCCTGTTGTTCCAGCTATACGATTATGTACTAACATGCGTTAGGGGTGTTGTAGGTTGAATTGAGAATAAGTGTACATGCATTTGCATGGAGAGCGAGTGAACAACTAATTAGTAAAAACACCCTCGATAGAGCTGTCCTGGATTCAAACTCCGATTTCCCCATCATGGACAATTTAGTAATGTGTGAGTGTGACGCCATAGCCCATGCAGCCACCAAAACGGGTATATATTTATGAAAAAATATATTATAAAATGGCATGCACTTAAAGAAATAATTAAGTTATAATTATGTAAAACAAGAGTGAAACTAAATAATATTAACTATAAAAAAAATTCCCAGACTATTTTGACAACACTGTACTAGACACTCACCACACATTAATTAAGAATTTACTATTCAGATGGACAAAATTAATTGTTGTGTTGTGTCTTAGACATTATAATTCAAACAGTTTTTTTAAACATAATCTCTTTAGATTCTTGGTAAGTTTTTTTTTTTCAAATTCTAGTATTTACCTCGTGTTGTCAAACTTATTGGTGGTTTCCCAGGCGTTCGCAGGCAAATTTACATATTTAAAAACTTGTGTTATTTTTTTCTTTTAATTATATACGGTGAAGACGGCGCACTTTAGGAGAAAATAACAGTGTAAATAATATTTTAATTGAAAATCGCTCCAGCCTGTAGAATTTTTAATTCAAAATAATATTAAGATATAAAACAGTCTGACTCAGTGTGTGTGTGTATTATGTGTGTGTATGCATGTGTGTATGTGTGTGTATGCATGTGTGTATGTGTATGTGTGTGTATTGTGTGTGTGTATGCATGTGTGTATGTGTATGTGTATGTGTATGTTTGTGTATGTATGTGTGTATGTGCATGTGTATGTGTATGTGTATGTGTGTATGTGTGTGTATGTACGAATGGGTGTGTATGTGCGTATGTGTGTGTGCGTATGTGTGTGTGCGTATGTATGTATGTGTGTATGTATGTATATATGTGTGTATGTATGTATGTATGTATCCTCCAATCATTACAGGGACTGGTTGTATATTGAATTTTATTACTAGTATCGTTTATACCTCTGCCACTTTATTTTGTCAGAGTTATAAGTGAGACTAAACAATGAAAGTAACATGCTCTAGTCCATACCAGAGATGCATTGTAAACACTATATATGACCAGAAAGAGCATAAGAAAACAAACATTAAAATTTCCCTAAGGTTGTATTCTAAACATTATAATAAAATATTAGAAATGGGTATCATTGTATAGTCTTTCATCAGAATCATAGTTTGAATTAAATGTGGTGTATGGGCCACTATTTAAAAAAAAATGACTCTCTTTAAAATAAAAAGAAAGAACCAAGCAAGTTACTCTTGAAAGTCGCGTAAAATGACAATGTGAGCAACCATCCGTTTGGCTACCCCTAGCCAAAGACATAAAATGATGTATGGAAAATCCCTAGACAGGGATTAGCAAGGGGAGGGGAAACTAAAGTAGGGTTGAATATAAGGGGGGCAGGTATGAAGACAAAATTCAAGAAATAGAAAAAATATATAGTGTGTACAGGAAAAGATACAAATTCATTGCAATCAATAGATTCTATATTTTAGTCAAAATAGTAAATAATATAACTTGATTATGAGAATAAGTTTAATTTAAATTTAAATAAAGATCTACCTCTACTAGTAATAAAAAATAATAAACCATGAGGTAAACCAACCTTAATTATAGCTAACATATTATTAAAAGCTTATTAAATATAATATGTTTGCTTGGACAAGAATTCTAGAATAGAACCTCGAGTAGCTTAAATGTAAAGCTAGTTTTGAAGGTAAATCAATTCATTTCCGTTTTAAGGCCTTATCTCGAAAACAAGGACGAGAATGGATACATTTATTTATATGGAGTGAAAGAGAACTGTTTTTTTGTATAAAAACCACTCTCTGTGGACGTGACAAAAATTCTGGAATAGACGCTGGAACGCCTTAAACATAAGGCTATTTTAGAAGGTAATACTACTCATTTCCCTATTTAAAGCCTTATATCTCGAAAACAAGGAGGAGAAGGAATAATTTTATTTAAATGGGGTGAAAAAGAACTGTTTTCTGTATAAAACCCACCATTTGTGGACGTGACAAAAATTCTGGACTAGACGCTGGAACGCCTTAAACGGAAGGACCACTCGTAAAATGTAGCTATTTCCATATTTAAGGACTTATATCTCGAAAACAAGGACGAGAAGGGTTACTTTTATATATATGGGGTGAAAGAGAACTGCTTTCTGTATAAAACCCACCATTTGTGGACGTGACAAAAATTCTGGACTAGACGCTGGAACGCCTTAAACGGAAGGACCACTCGTAAAATGTAGCTATTTCCATATTTAAGGACTTATATCTCGAAAACAAGGACGAGAAGGGTTACTTTTATATATATGGGGTGAAAGAGAACTGCTTTCTGTATAAAACCCACCATTTGTGGACGTGACAAAAATTCTGGAATAGACGCTGGAGCACCTTAAACATAAGGCTATTTCAGAAGGTAATACCATTCATTTCCCTATTTAAAGCCTTATATCTCGAAAACAAGGACGAGAAGGAATACTTTTATTTAAATGGGGTGAAAAAGAACTGTTTTCTGTATAAAACCCACCATTTGTGGACGTGACAAAAATTCTGGACTAGACGCTAGAACGCCTTAAACATAAGGATATTTTAGAAGGTAATACCACTCATTTCCCTATTTAAGGCCTTATATCTCGAAAACAAGGACGAGAAGGGATACTTTTATTTAAATGGAGTGAAAGAAAACATTTTTCTGTATAAAACCCACCATTTGTGGACGTGACAAAAATTCTGGTCTAGACGTTGGAACGCCTTAAACGGAAGGACCACTCATTATTGTAGATATTTCCATATTTAAGGACATATATCTCGTAAACAAGGACGAGAAGGGATCTTTTTATTTATATGGGGTGAAAGAGAACGGTTTTCTTTATAAAACCCACCATTTATGGACGTGACAATAATAATACTACTCATTTCTGGACTAGACGGTAATTCTATAACAGAGCATTCTTTGTAATATTTTTTGAACTATTTATACGTTTTATTTATTAGCGTATTCTTTTGGTCTTTCTTACAACTTATAAAATATTTTAGTTACTCAGTCATTATGTTGCAAGTCTGCGCAACTCCCCAAAATAACCAGATTAAACGGTTATGTGGATGTGGAATAGTTCGGTCTCGTCACAGACCTATATAATTCTCTAAAATCTGTTTGCCATAGGTTTAAATTATGGTTAGAGATTTTCAGCTTAGGTGCTGTCATCTCTATACTTTTTTAGTAACTACATTGCTTTAGGTACCGTCATCTATGACTAAATTAATTTATAAGGCATAACTAATAGGAAAATAGTGATAGTACAGTGAGTGCACAATTCATAAGAAAAATACAACGGCTGATAACTAAACGAAGACCCTAGTTTATAGTCTTATTTACATTACATTGTTTATCTTTTACTCATTTTAAAAGGCCTAACCTTCTTTTACTAATAGATGTTTCTAAAAATATTTTAATAAAGGATTCATTCGAAAAACAATGTTAAATAAACTGCAACGTTTGAAACTTTAATTTAACTTTATATAATTTTTCTGTATATTAAATCTTATTCTAATTATATTTGGTACCGATTTTATTACTGTGATGAATTTTATAGTAGATCTACTTTTCAATAACGAAGTGTAAAATGTAATATTTCACCTTTATTATCATTCATATAGAAAATGATAGTTATTGACGTTAAAACAAAATTCGTGAATAACAAATATAATTAGCGCTACTGCCTACCAAAAGTCATTTCAAACATGAACAAAAGCTATATACTATTTTAGTTTACTCGCATAGATACTGTCGTTTAATTAGTTTATATTTTTCCCACCTCCTCGTATTATTATTATTATTATTATTATTATTATTAATTGATACTTCTCAAGGACAATGGCTATATAAAACCTACTACACTCCATGTATAACGTATAAGAAATTTAAATAAACTTTATTCGATGACACTAAGTATCAATTATAAATGCTATAATTGAACTTTATGTATTTCAATTTATTGTACACTACACTATGTGCTTTCAATACTCTCTATGCAGTATGCATGAACATAAAAACAGTCTAAAATAAAATAAAATTTGACATTCCATAAAAAATATATAAGAATTGTTGTTTAAATTGATTCCTTTACATTAAAAAATTACAGCTTGTTAAGCCTATAATAGTAAAACTAGGTTTGGTCCCTGTTCTTTATTATTTATTAGTAATGTTAAAAATACTGTTACCTATTATTACTGTCAGTTAGTGTAAAATTATATTCTTGTTATTATTTAGCAGTATTGAAAATTATACAATAAGAACCTAAGCAGTAATTTCTACTAGGAAAAAGAATTAAGTTCATACATGATACCGGTACCTATTAATTTAATTTACATATAGGTACTAAAAAATACAGCTTTTGAATCCTAACGCAGGGTATAATGATTAATTGATCTCGATGATTAATTTTCAATATGAGTCATTACTATCACAAAATACACAGCTGGTTCCTAATCACTTCTGTCCTATCATTATTTCAAATTATAGATTTTAAAACTTAGTAAACTTAAACGTCTTATTAATTACGGTACCAATCATTACCGGTATAATCCAATCATTAAAAAATGTTGTTTTAAAATTGTGGTAACATTATATAATATTACGTTTTGAAGGTCAATATTTAAACTTAAATTGTCAGAAAAAATTCAAAAAATATCTATTATCCTCTTTATGTATTTTATATAATATAATCAAACTATATAATTTGCACATTGACATTGTTTAGTAAAAATGGGTTGAATAGAATACTCTTACACAACAACGTGAAGCTCGCATAGTGAACAGTTTAGTTAATAAATAATAAATGTGATACAGCACATGCCTTTGTAAACGTCCTTTCAGATTATAGAAAATAAAGTAGAAAGCAGCTTGCACCCATAAAACATAAGAATAACCAAAGGAGCGCATCAAGGCTATTCTAATAAAACACTATTACACTTTTTAAATGAAATATAACTAGATTCGTTTATTGTGATCATTGATTAGATTCGTGTTTTTTTTTTAAATTCAAATTTCATTCATTGTTGAAAGTTGGATTTATTATTATTATTTATTAGCTATTTGATTTACTAAAACTAATTTCTAAAGTATACCCGTGTACAAAATTGTAAGACTAAACGTAACCAAAACGTTTGTTATAGATAACAATAAAAATGAACTATCTAAATAAAAATATGCTTTAAGTTATGGTAAGAATTAGATATTAAAATTGTATTGGATTTACACTCAAATACACTTTATTATGATATAATGGGGTCAATTTTTCTTTATTGTTTTACATGTGTTTTAAAGAATAATAGTGATCAAAAAATTATTGTTAGTGTTGAGACTTGTGCCCACACCTCTCGTGGACCTATCCAATGCTGTGGGAGACCATGTGTCTGCCCCCGTGGACACCGGTGTCGTGGTTAGGGGTCGGCGCGCCAGAGTTAGGGGCGCGATACTAGTTGTTGTATAGGAGTTATACGAAGAAAGTTGTCTAGCTGATGTTGTAACACAAATCTTTATTCAGGACACTGATTGTGTTTCCCCCCTTAGCCGGTCCGGTTACACAACTGTATATGGAAAGGAAACCCCGTCTCCAATCCCGCGCATGATGGTATCGCAATCCCCGACCAGCTCTGTCCACGCCCGTCTGAGAGCCAACGCTCGTGACCCGCCGACCCGTATCCGACGTGAGTCTAAAAACCACTCTGAGCTCTCGACGAACGAGCCCTGCAACCCCGACGAGCGAGGCACGAGAGAGGTTGTGCGCAGCCAACCACGCACGGCAGAAAGAGGGAGGGGGAACGGGAAAACCGCGCTGCGCGCGGTCCCAAATTTTAGCTGATTAGATACTCGGAACAGAGTCCCCCCCCCTAAAACTTAAGGGCAGGGCGGGAGGAGATGAGGTGTCCAAAGTAAAGTAATATTAACCCAAAAAATCCGGATCAACCAAGGAAACCCACAAAAACAATATCACATGTGATTAAATAATAACAAACCAGACACCAGTGACTTAATAACAGTGAATGAAATATACCCTAATTCAAAATTTAACGTCAACCAGAGTTCAGCGCGCGCGTGCTGAAGATTAACCACCTATCCTAGAATTACAACAGCAGAATTAATTACATCAATATAAATGTATACATATTAAAGAACAATGTCCAAAGAATACTTCTCGAAGGACTTAAGGTTTAATAACATGTTTATTAGAACGAACAGATTAAACAATATACACAATCGCTATCTCTACCAAAATTCGGCAAATGACTGTAAATATATTTTCTAGGGGAAAAAACGAAACATAGAGATCCAGTTGGCTTAACACCAATTCATTATGACTTATGTTCACTCAGTCCCTATTTCCCCCCTTATTATCTATGAGCACTTATTATCGTCTTAGCAAAGAGCACTCACAAGCTATTGTCATTATGCTGAGATATGGGGTACACGCAACATACAGAAACGAACAACAGCTCATAAATACACACTTTTCTTTTTCAAGCAGAACATACATATAAACCATAAGACAACTAGGTTCACTCTCGGAGTCAGTGACAAGGTTTATGTTGCGTGACATGGGCACGACGCGTGGCCAGACCAGTGACAGGATCCAATTTATGGACCGTAACAGGGGTGAGAAACTTTGATATGATGGTCGGAGCTGACCACCGGTAATCCAACTTCGCCGATTTGCCGTCAACCGCTCTACTGTAATTATGAGCTGTTGTTCGTTAGGGGGGACTCTGTGAGAAAATACATTAGTGTGACCAATTCGGTCGCAGACCACATCAGAATACTCGGCCAAAACTGCCTCAAACTCGGGTCTATGGTCACGTCTCTCTTAGAGTACAGTGGTGCCAGGAGTGTCAGGGCAATACAGGGGTGTCAGCCTCACTAGGAGTCCTGGATGGGATTTAAAACTTATCGTCCCAGGGTACACGTCAATGGTGGTCCTAGTTCCTCGGAAAAAGTTGTGTCCTAAGATAATTTGAGTCACAAACCTGGGAGCGACAAGGAACCATAACGGCCAAGCCAACCCTGCTATTTTCACTGAGACCTGGATTCTCGTTACTACCCGAAACTTCTCAAGACTCGCAGTAACACAATCTATTTCACAACTCTCTGAGTCCTTAACTAACCTACGCGTGAGAAGAGTCCCCAATAGATCTTCCGAAACAACGTTATGTAACGAGCCTGTGTCCAGTAGGGCAACTATTTTCAGAGGTCCAAGTTCGACTGGGGCTCCCAACAACATTGTTTCCCCAGAATGACACGGAGGGCAATTAGTGACGATCTGGCGAGGAAACCCAATTCCACGTCTGAGATTAAGTTTTCTCCCCTCACGCCGTGGACCTGCCTCCGCTGACATAACCGAAACATTCGACCGAGACTGTTTGTCGCAGTTGCGCGCTAGGTGGAATTTGGAATTACATCTATAACACTTCTTTTCTTTAAATTGGTTGGGATTGGTGGGTGTACGGCTACTTCTATTCTGACGATTACCGTAAATTCCATGTCTTTTCCCTGGGTCAAAAGTTCTACCACTCACACCCAACCGCTCATTCCTCCGATCCCCTACAATATGAGCCTCCTCCCTACTGGGTTGGGTCCACCTGTTGTAGTCCCGAATCTCATCATTACATTGCTGGAAGTGGACCGCCACTTGCAACAGCTGAGCAACTGCTTCTACTTCGCACCTTCTTATGTTAATCCTAATTGAGGGTCTCAAGTTGGAATAAATGCGATCTACTGTCTGTGTTTCAGAGAATCCCCCCCTCCTACGGATAAGGGTCTGGATACGAATAAAGAATTCGTTGACTGGTTCGAGAGGCGCCTGAACGCACCCAAAAATATCCCTCTCTAGTTGATTTATGTAGTTGGTGGGGAAAAATCACAATCGGAAAAAATCGACGAACCCGCGGCATGTAGTCCAGTAGTGGTGGTTGTTACGCATCCAAAGCGAGTTTTGACCTAAAAATATCTCTGGCAGGGCCGTCAACATTTCACTCTCGGTTACTTTGTAGCCGTTTTTTAACTCCTCTATTTTTTCGAGGAAATCTATGGGATTAGATCCAAGGTCAAACGTCACATTCCATTTGCGGACTAAATTCAAAATTTGAACGATTTTCTTGCCTTGAGGATCATTGCCACTAGGAATTTGCCCTACATTTCCCTCCAATAAATAGCGTTTAGATGGTAACCGGTCCTCTACCCGTCCTGTGTTTTCTAACAGTGTGTTGGGCTCTGCCTTTCTAATGTTAATTTCTTTTCTGAGAGCCACGCCCATCTGATTCTCTAACTCGCCACAAAATCGTTTAAGTTCCTCTAACTTCGTGTCCTCCTCAGGCGACTCTGGTGATAACCTAAACAGGCGGGATTTCTAATGACCGAACGTACTGCGAATTTTCTTTTCAACCGACGGTACAGGTCTGTCATATTGAGCTATCATAGTTTGCAAATTGTTCAATTTATCTGCTAGCAAGGGATGTTATAATGAAAACGCGGGGACTTTGTCTATCAACACTAGAGAAAGGTTCTCGTCCTTCTCCACGTCAAATACGTCACTGAGTTGTGACCTTAATTGATCAACGTTTTTTTCGGGTTTAGAACCACGAATTCTCAATTCGTAGATTAACTTATCCTTAAACAATCGACTAGGGTCAGGGTGTTCCATTTTGCAATTCACAAATTAAATTAGATACCACACAACCAAACGACACATATCCCAAAATTACCAAAGCACCCATGAAATTTGGCGTCCCCTATATTATCAATCCCAATCTGGGTAAAATAAGGAACATTAATCACGAAAATGTGTCTCGCGTCTATAAACATGGCTGTGCCAGTCTCTGAAATGGCCCCACGTCCCCCCTCACAACAAACAAGAACCAATGGTTCAACTTGGGTAAGTTGTGTACTTCCCTGATTCAAAACCTTGTCATTGCTCGATAGTGATACGTCATTGTAAGATTGGTACATCTTATTAACTAATATATTAGTAAACAATACTAGGCTCACATATGGCGTTGCCCCTCCCCACATGTCAAATAGAAAAGAAAACTATCCTAATCTTAACAAGATTTGGCCATAGTTATTGAAACAAAACTATCTATTTGGTTGTTATTCATAAATAAATTATTCAAAAAATAGTTAATAGTCTTAACACTTCTACATTATTATAAACATTTGCGGGAATGACCCAATTTTAAGCTTCCCCTTTAGTTTGGTTAACTATAAACATAATAACACTGAAAGTTAGCTAAAGTTTGATAATAACGATATAGGAAACTTTTTAAATTAATGGTTTCACCAGAATTAGTGTCAAATAATTCAATAATGATTAACACGTCCAATCGTCCCAATGTAAGCAAAATACAACAAACATAGCCATGTCATTAAGAGTTAATTGAGTCCCAATTGAAGGGGAAAAAAATGTTTTAGAGAAAATATACAGTCGAAGCCAACTTAGCTGATACGTAGATTTCCAGAAGTTCTAAGAGACAGCAGCGATGACAACGATGATTTACGCCCTTGGGTTGAGTACTATCTTCTTAAGGGGGGCAAATCCTTCTCGCCTGGTCGGGAGACAGCTCCGTTCACTTCGCCGAAGGGTTAGTCGAATGGGCGGTCTGCTGGTTGGACTGGTGACGAGTGACAACCGGTGACAACGCTTGTGAAAACACAAACCATGTTCTGCTACCATCCTGAGCCCACACCTCTCGTGGACCCATCCAATGCTGTGGGAGACCATGTGTCTGCCCCAGTGGTCACGGGTGGCGCGGTTAGGGGTCCGCGCGCCAGAGTTGGGGCGCGATACTAGTTGTTGTATAGGGGTTATACGAATAAAGTTGTCTAGTTGATGTTGTAACACAAATCTTTATTCAGGACTCTGATTGTGATTCCCTCCTTGGTCGGTTCGGTTACACAACTGTATATGGAAAGGAAACCCCGTCTACAATCCCGCGCATGATGGTATCGCAATCCCCGACCAGCTCTGTCCACGCCCGTCTGAGAGCCATCGCTTGTGACCCGCCGGCCCGTATCCGACGTGAGTCTAAAAATCACTCTGAGCTCTCGACGAACGAGCCCTGCAACCCCGACGAGCGAGGTCGTGCGCAACCAACCCCGCACGGCAGAAAGAGAGAGGGGGAAAGGGAAAACCGCGCTTAGCGCGGTCCCAAATACTAAGTGACGAGACACTCGGCACAGACTTAGGCCATTTTTCCTATTTTATGTAGGTCCTGCATACTTTATGGTAAATTGAGGAAACTTTGGTAAAGGTAATTTTTGAAGCGTAGTATGTTGAAAATATATTAAGGTAAAATTTCATTTGACACATAATTATTTTATTACAGTGTAAACCGACAGTAAATTTGAAATCAAACCATAGGCCTACTTACCCGTCTCCCCCCTAAATCTTAACCCAAACTTACGTGGGAATTTGAATACAAATTTTGGTTAAACTATAATGGATAATAATGTTAGCAAAACATATTTAATAGTTTTGAACTTGAGAAGGAATAGAATATAACAAAGAAAAAGCGTCTTCAATCACATCTTACAAGGGTACTGTCCCAAATAAATTAGTCTTTTTAACTCTTTTGTTCTTATGTTAATTACAGTCTATGCAACAACATTTAATTGTATTTTTTATCTATGATAGGCTACTGTACCTATCTGTGAATCCCGGGGACCTTAACCTTAGTACACCACTGCTCTAACTGATAACGGAAGGTCAGGATTTGAACATTGACTTGGTTTATTAAGGTAACGTATAGTTTTCGTAATTAGTTTCCCTCCTCCTATAAAGTCTACCTTCCTAATCCCTAGTTTACCCTTGAAACTATCGGTTCACTACTGGAGGTCAAGATCAGAGGTCATGTTTTGAGACCTATGTGAACAAATAGAGAGATATCATTATCTTGAGTCAATAGATGACAGTTCTAGTTGATCTTCCGGTTGAAGAACCTTTTTTGGGAGTTAAAATAATTACATTATGCTGTAAAACACCAAACAGACGGACAACAAAATGTTGTAACATTATTTTCATACCAAAGTGGCAAAATAGCCCAGTTTGATTGAAATAGCTACATTAATCTTTTTTTTTATATCTATCGTTTAATATTATATTAGCAGTACCGACGATGTAATCAGTTAAATAAAATGTGTGCAACATCAAAAGTCTTTCTAATTTCATAATTAAAAGTATCAAATATACTCGGATCACATAATCGTATGATAAGTGCACAGTAACGCAAACACTCATCAAACTTACCAAATTTTAGATTGAAAAGTTAAACTTTTTTTTGGTCAAATAAGAACACAATTATCACAGTAATTTTCATAATTTAACTTTTAGTACATGACTTCCCCCTTCCGTCCTACACTTTTTTTTTCATCCCTACACAAAATGTTATTTGATGAATATAAACAAAACAGTAGAAAGTTTCGCCAAGTGTTCTGAACTAATAGTTACATATATACAGTGTAAACATACACCATATTAATATGTTGCCAAAAATATGTTTTATATTTTGTTTGTTTGTAGGGCAGTAATGTTGTGATAATCAATTTAGTGAGTGCACAAGAAGGTCTGACAAAAGATGAAAATATTATAAACCTACCACATTGTGAAAGGTAAAGCTTCCTTATTTTAAATTTGACATTGAATAGTTACAGCGTTGTCAATCTCATTTTTGTGTGGTCAATCTCCCCTCAAATATAAGACAAGTTTGGCGGTCGAGGTTGCCAGTAGCTCCTTATTACCCCAGAATACCACCTTCAGACATAACTGAGAGCGAGGAGATTTGACCAGTAGCTCCTTCTTACCTCACCACACTATCTTCAGACATAGCCGAGAGCAAGGAGACTTGGCCGATAGCTCCATCTTACCCCAGCACACCACCTTTAGACATAACAGAGCGAGGAGATTTGGCCAGTAGCTCCTTATTACCCCAGAATACCACCTTCAGACATAACTGAGAGCAAGTAGATATGACCAATAGCTCCTTCTTACCTCACCACACTACCTTCAGACATAGCTGAGAACAAGGAGATTTGACCAGTAGCTCCTTATTACTTCACCACACCACCTTCAGACATAGCTGAGAGCAAGGAGATTTGACCAGTAGCTCCTTCTTACCCCAGCACACCACCTCCAGACATAGCTGAGAGCAAGGAGATTTGGCCAGTAGCTCCTTCTTACCTCACTACACCACCTCAAGACATAGCAGAGAGCAAGGAGATTTGGCCAGTAGCTCATTCTTACCTCACCACACCACCTCCAGACATAGCTGAGAGCAAGGAGATTTGGCCAGTAGTTCCTTCTTACCCCACACACCACCTTCAGACATAACTGAGAGCGAGGAGATTTGGCCAGTAGCTCTTTCTTACCCCAGCACACCACATCCAGACATAGCTGAGAGCAAGGAGATTTGACCAGTAGCTCTTTCTTACACTAGCACACCACCTTCAGAAATAGCTGACAGCAAGGAGATTTGACCAGTAGCTCCTTATTACCTCACCACACCACCTTCAGGCATAGCTGAGAGCAAGGAGATTTGACCAGTAGTTCCTTCTTACCCTAGCACACCACTTTCAGACATAACTGAGAGCGAGGAGATTTGGCCAGTAGCTCCTTCTTACCTCAGAACACCACCTTCAGACATAACTGAAAGCGAGGAGATTTGACCAGTAGCTGCTTCTTACCCCAGCACACCACCTTCAGACATAACTGAGAGCAAGGAGATTTGTCCAGTAGCTCCTTCTTACCCCAGCACACCACCTTCAGATATAACTGATTTGAGGAGATTTGGCCAGTAGCTCCTTCTTACACCAGCACACCACCTTCAGACAAACTGAGAGCGAGGAGATTTGACCAGTAGCTCCTTCTTACCCCAGCACACCACCTTCAGACATAACTGAGAGCGAGGAGATTTGGCCAGTAGCTCCTTCTTACCCCAGCACACTACCTCCAGACATAGCTGAGAGTGAGGAGATTTGACCAGTAGCTCCTTCTTACCCCAGCACACCAACTTCAGACATAGCTGAGAGCGAGGAGATTTGACAAGTAGCTCCTTCTTACCTCAGCACACCACCTTCAGACATAACTGAGAGCAAGGATATTTGACCAGTAGCTCCTTCTTACCTCACACCACCTTCAGACATAGCTGAGAGCAAGGAGATTTGACAAGTAGCTCCTTCTTACCTCACCACACCACCTCCAGACATAGCCGAGAGCGAGGAGATTGTGCCAGTAGCTCCGTCTTACCTCAGAACACCACCTTCAGACATAACTGAGAGCGAGGAGATTTGGCCAGTAGCTCCTTCTTACCCCAGCACACCACCTTCAGACATAACATAGCTAGGAGACTTGGCCAGTAGCTCCTTCTTACTCCAGCACACCACCTCCAGACATAGCTGAGCGAGGATATTTGGCCAGTAGCTCCTTCTTTCCTCAGAACACCACCTTCAGACATAACTGAGAGCGAGGAGATTTGGCCAGTAGCTCCTTCTTACTCCAGCACACCACCTCCAGTCATAGCTGAGAGCAAGGAGATTTGGCCAGTAGCTCCTTCTTACCTCAGAACACCACCTTCAGACATAACAGAGCGAGGAGATTTGACCAGTACTCTTTCTTACCCCAGCACACCAACTTCAGACATAACTGAGAGTGAAGATAAAATTTGCAGTTCCCTCAGTTGTGATATTGAGTGTTGGAGAGACTGTGTCTAGGAAACGGTTTTATATTTACGATATCTTCGCCGTGCCGTGTTTATGATCCTGATGTGGTGACGACAATAAGGGACAATAAATATAGTATGACTTTTAGTTTAGCAACTTTTATGTTTCTATTAGATGTTACATTGTACACTTTGTTTACCTTCTAATGCAGAACCATACCTTCTAATATTCCACTATGCTTGGTATAGCTTAAATAGGATACAGTAAGAATGCTACCTTTTATGGTAAATGGAGTTTACATACTGATATTCTCCAGTAAAGTGGAAGAAAAAGCCTGTCAGTACCTTAACTCTGCCAGATAAATAAATAAATTGATATTGTTATAGTTTAACTAATATTTGTATATCAAGAGGACTACTAAATTAAATGGTATTTTTTATTGTATTTATTACTCTGAAATCATGTCTCAAGATTTTCACATTAAAGGAATATCGAGATACTTTATAGACAAAAAATAAATCACATTTAGTCCTTAAAGTTATTGGGGTTAAAATATGGAGAATTTAATAATAATATAAGTCATATTTCTTGACAAACTTTTTAGTATTCTATATTATTGACATAATCATAACACTTTAAATAAAAATAAAATAATTGTCACAATTTTACCAATTTTTTTACAATTAATTAGGCAAATTTTTATGAACTTTATTTTCAGAAATTATAAAATTTATTTATTTGGGTAATTTTCTGCTGATTGTGAATCGTAAATTTCAAGTGTTTTTTTTTTTTTTTTTTTTTTTTTTTTTTTTTTTTTTTTTTTTTTTTTCCAAAACATTCCTAAGATTAATTAAAGTTAAATCACGCATTCCAACTCCCCCTCTAAAATCTCATTGCAAGTTTTGAATCAAAATATTAAGTGTTTTGGAATGTTTATGGTTCTTTTTACTTGAGTTTTCTAACAAGAATAACTATATTAAGTAAAGTCTGTTATTGAGAATTTAGTTTCAGTAAACTTCTAAGATTACGTAAAAGGAATAATTAAAAGAGAAAGCAAAATTCTAGAAATTTCTAAATGTTGCCACATTTCAATTGATAAAACCATTTTTTTCTCCCTCTTTTGGTGCAATATTTAGAGCTTTAGGGAAATAAGCTATTGAGCATTATTTATTTGATTTTCTTTTTTTTCTATGGGCACTCTTCTTATGTTGGGTCAAATCAGAAGGATACAAGTATCTCTTATCACATAAATCACATTTGTAATTTCTTACTCTGGTGTGAGAGATTAAATGCTTTGTTAAATAAGTTTTGTTCAAGAATCTCTTACTGCAGGTTGCACATTCATACTTTTTTTCCCCTTTGTGCATTTGATTGTGCATATCTAAACTGGACCTAGTACCGAGCTTCTTTCCACAGATTGTACATGGATATTTTTTCTCCCCTGTGTGCATTTGTGTGTGCCTAATTAAAATGTTTTTATTAGATAATGTTTTATAACAAATGGCACAGGAGAACTTTTTATGTATTCTCAATGTTTCTGACAGTCCCATTGTTTCTGGATGTGTAGTTTTGATATGGTAGATTAACATGATCTTAGTTTTAGTCCCCTTGTTACACAGTGCACAATTATAATTAATATCCGAACTGTGTGAAATCAAATGACGACTTAGGTCACTAGATCTTGTGAAAGACCTGCCACAAATATCACAAATATATTCTACTATATTTGAATGCATTCGGATATGTGTGTAGTAAAGACTTTTTGAACAAAGAATTCCACATGTGTGACACAAATACTTTTTTGTCTGCCCAGTATGAATATTCATGTGTTCCCATAAGTAATGACTACTGTGATAAGTTTTGAAACATATTGAACATTTATGAGATCTGTCGTGTTTTTTTCTGTGGTAGTCGATTGCCTTTTGGGTGAATAGAAGAGCTCCACAAAACTCACAAACTACAGCATTACCAGTGTGGGTACGTTTATGATCCGTTAGGTAACGTTTTACTTTGAATCTTTTTTCACAAATGTTACATGAAAATGCAGCAACATTTCCACTAAGAAATATTTTACGGCATTGTGAGTGCCACTTTGTTGATGAAGGATTTCCACAATAGTAGCAGTTACTTTCATCTTCATCTGTGGAATAAAAATAAAGAAATATGTTATAAATGGTGAGATGAAAAGTGAAATGTTACAATAAACTAAGTACCCCATATATGTGTAAATTTACAGAGATAATGACTGTTAGAAAATTAAATATTAATATTTTACTTCAAAGTTCCTTATAAATTTAACCATATTGTTATCTTTTATTTGAATTATAAAATTTAGTTAAAAGATGAAAGTTTAAATTTATAGTAGAGACTATATTTAAACAAAAAATAATAATTTAAAAATGGTATTATGTGTCAATCATTCAGTAAATGTCACATGCCTACATTAAATATTTTTTCAATAATTTTCAAAAACCCACCCACCATTAATAACTCATTTAAGATGAAATTTTTAAAATTTACTAATCATGTTGTTGGGTCTTCAATCATAATTTACATTTATTTTGTCAGCATGCCTTACTTTCCATTTGGGTTATACTCATAGGAACTAATTTACTCTAATGTGTTAGGGATGAGAAAGGTTGAATTTAGAGGAAGTGTAGACTTATTTGCATGATGAGTGTAAAACCATTTTTTACGCCCAGCAAGGATTTGTACATTGAGCTACCAAAGCAGGTCTAATTATAGTAAATCAATCTGAAATAGTGGAATAAATTTATTTGTTTTAAATATGCACAAAATAATTAAGCACAAAAAGAATGGAAATGGAGCAAAGAAGAAGCAAAGAAGAGGATATCCTACTCAACACAGAAAACATTGCATCTCGTGGTCAAACACTGCAATCACTAGAGTATGAAAGCCCAAGGGGTGAGAGGAGTGTTCTGGTACAATCAGTACCAAATGGCAAATGGGACATAAGTCCTTCACTGTGAATAGTTGGCTTAGCACATTTATTTGAAGTCATTTTAAAAACACTTTACATACCTTGTATTAAGTTGATTAGGGATATGTAAAGTTTGTCAAAAGAGGTAGAAATAAAGTAAAAATATTCTATACAAAACTACTGTAAGTCCTAAACTATCGAACTTAGGTGCCCCCTCGGTAAGCTGACCAGAGTGTATGCGCCAGAACGTCAAGATAGCTACTGATGATATGTAACAATGATCTCCCCCTTCATCCTTCAAGAAGTTGACATTCTTTCTGCATGCAATGTTTGCTGTGTCGAGTATTACATACCCCCATACCCCCTGACATGACAGTTCAATAAAAGGTTTATACTGAGTGACTAGAGATTTAAGACAAACTCATCTCGTTTCAGGCGACTAATATTATGTGAAATGAAGACTTACAACCTTTATTAGTGGAATCTGTGTGTACTATCTTTGCAACACCTTGCACAGCTTTGTCAGATTGGTTCTGCTACATTTCTTGATGTTGTCCTGTATGTATTTTTCAATATTCTTTTGTACGTCTTCCTCGGAGATGCCGTCTATACTTTGCACTGTGTCATTGAACATATTAAAATCATCTGAGCTCTGTTTAGATCTATTGGTGAATTGAGTGGATCCCTCATAAGAACTTTTCAAACTAAACAACTCATCTCCTTCCATTAATTTGTTGGAGCTGCAATACAAATGTAGCACAACAATGTATATTTAAAATGTAAAACAGACAGTTCCACACTAATACTAAAAATGATCTACTCTTTCCAGGGTTTATAACATGAAATGAATATCATTTCTCGAAAAAAAATAATTTTTTTTTAACCATTTTTATTAATTAATTTTATCAATACTAATACTAGTTAGTTGAAAGGAACTTTGAAAAAAATACAAACTTTTTTTTTTCATGGACAACAGTTTACTATGTTATATGAACTGCTTTTTAATTATCGATACAATCTATCAAAATATAACATTACTTGACGTATTAAAATGTAAATGTAGCTCTAGTAGCTCCTTTCTAGCTGTCAAATAAGATTCTACCTATGCTAGTTGAGACATACTTAGTTCATAGTCAACAAACAAAAGCATTCCAGTTGAACTTATGACACCAGGTAACTTTGTAAATATGATTAGAAGTGACTTATCATAGAAAAACGAAGAGTAAATGTGATCTAAAACTTGAATTCAATCTCAGGCACCTTAATTTAAGAGTGTGCATCATAGCAGGTCCAACTCAGCTCCCGCAAGAGTGAATGGGAAAAAAACACTACAATATGACAGAAATGTGTTCAGTGCATTTGTATTTGAAAGATTACTTGAAATTTTCCTCGGTGACGATGGGGGACAAAGCGACAAAGTTTCTTGTTAATAACTACAGTATGTCCCTGTTATGACAGAATGAAGATTTGTGCACAGTGCTTATCTGTGAGGACATTCTAAAATAGTCAAAAACAGCCTTTTCAATGCAGTTTTTATTCGAATATCGTTTAATATTTCGACAATGTTCAGTATTATAAACATCTATTATCTCTTTATCTCCATTAATGTTTAACCATAAATAACCCATGTGCAATAGTGTTGGTGTATTTCTAGCCAAATGTATCACAGAGTTGATGGGCATGTGATGCACGCACTTAATGTGTCATTGGTTTCCTAGTGAGATATCCAAGGATTTGTGCTTTTTTTTTTTAGATGTAAGTTTTACCTTTCACACTGTGGCAGGCTATTAATATTTTCAATTTTCATCTGATTCTCTTGTCCAATGATTAACTGAGTGGTCACAGAATTACAATCCTACAAACAAAAAAATTACAGTAAGACCCTTTGGGCGAGATGTTTATTAGATTGTGAACATGATTATTCTATTTGTTTAGAGCAGTTGAGCCGATCAACAATATTTAAGAAAATTCAGGTTTTCCATAAAGCTTAGAGCAGTGGTTCTCAAACTTTTCAGTCATACTAACGAGGGAACAACTGATTCATGGACCCCTTGATGTAGAATAAATAATTAAAACAATTTTGAACATAAATTTACAGTATAGACCTATTATAGGGATAACTTAGTTATAATATTTTTAATGTAAATCTAATTACAATATAAATTAATATAAAATAAATGTAGTTATCATTAATTTGTATGTACATTTTTAGACACTTTTTTAAAATAAATATAAAAGGAACTACAATAAAAATGAAAATATAATATACATTATATTAGCTCATTTATAATCACTGATAATTTATGTGAGGAATTCTAGTGCTTGTGTGACCCCCTGAACGAGTATCGGGGACCCAATTTGAGAATTTCCAGCTTAGAGGGTTAAATAACTCGAAAATTGTATGTGTATGTTAGTTAATGTTATGTTAATTGTTGATATGTCTAAGAAATTAAGATTAAGATTAATTTATCAAACTGTTTGCGAATGCACTACAGTAACATATATTATAATTAGGAATAGGCGAGTAACAAAACAAGACCCTTTAACTACATGCAAGCATGGTTTAGCATGCTTTAAATATTTCATCCAAATTTGATTTGAACATTTAGCATATTAGTGTAAAACTACTTTTTAATCATGAAATAACTTTAAAAATATATATATATATTTGAGTCATTAACCAACAGTAAGATGATCTTAGATGACTTTGAAACTACTTAACCCAAACTTCTACCTTAACATTCGATGCAAGTGAAGACAAAGAAGTTTGATCTTCTTCTTTAGTTTCTTCTTTCATCTTGTCATTCAGGTCATTTAAAGAAGAAAAGTTTGAATACTGCTCATCATTTTCAATCAATGTTTCTTCCTTCACACCGTCTAGTAGAATGGGAATGGACTGTCTCTCACATTTAATACTCAAATTTGAAGTTAGGCCTCGATAAAATTTACCACCACAAGTTGACGCAAAACTGATAGGTATGGGAAGTGATTTAAATACTTTTTGATCAGACTGATCCATTGTGATGCCTTTTGTCAAATTTCACACAATGTCTAAAACTACTGCAACTGAAATTTGTCAAAGTATCTAGAAAAATGTATAATCTGAAAATTAGCTAAATACGGGCAGTCAAATTTTTCAATGAAAATTGTACTGAGGGCTTAGATATAAATATTGAAACATTACAGACCATTGTTTGTTCACGTATTTATTCATAAATTTATAAAATAAGTTTGCTTAGATTTATTTAAAGGTTATAATTAACATGGAAATGTGTGGTTATATAATTGCAGTGTATTAAATAATTAATTTAAAAATGAAAGAGATCACTATATGAAAAGTATTTATTGTAAATGTGACGTTAGTTTCATCATCATTGTTTCACTGAAACCATAGTGATGTCAACTTTCCCCTGAAACAGAAGATGGCAAAATAATTATGGTCTAATTGATGTCTAGAATTTATAGATGGCTATGGCTATTGTAACATCAGAATACCTGTGAAAGTAAAGGTGATTTCAAAAATGAGAAATAAAAAAGGCCATTTTTATTTATTTGAAGTATTTAACACACACTTTCTGAACTGATTGATTATATTAATACATGAGAATTTCTATAAGCAAAAGCATCTACCAATTTTGTGAGGAAAATTGTTCTCACATACCAAGGCTGTATCGGGGGGACGGGGTGCAGGGCAGGGACATAGGGGTTCAACCCACCCACACTGAACTAAAAATTAAATTGACAAATTTAAATAGTACATACATGAAGTCAATGCTTGCAAGTGAGTTTGTTGTTAGCCTTTGCTTCTTGGAAAAGGTATTTTCCTCTACGTTGACATTATGTAAAGTCCTCCAATCTCCTATATGTAATTTAAATTCAACAGTTGATCATGTCGAGAATGTTATTTTACATTTAAAAATATTCGAAACAACCAACATAGAAAGTGTTTGAAAAATGGTCTTCAAGATTGCCTAATCATTAATGGCCTATGTTCATGAAGGGATTTGTGTACCAAGAATGGCCTTTCTCCAGAGATATGGCAGTAACATCGGAACCGATGATCTTGAACAATATTTTCATGTTACTGTAGCTATTCCACTTCTGGACAATTTGATAGATCAATGTGAAAAGTATGTTTACAGACAATAAGAAAATGCTCTCCAGCTTATACAACTTGATGCCATCTATTTGCTCTGAAAAGTCATCAAGTCTAAAAACATTTAGAGATATACAAAAGCAAAGTTGATTTAGATCTATTGAAAACCGAGTTTGAGATGTGGAAAATTTATCGGGGTAGAAAAGATGAATCAGCTCGAATGTTGTGTGCCATTGGAACTTAGTGAGTGCAATAGTGAATTTTACCCAACATTTCTGTGTTGCTGAACATATTTACAATCTTTCCAGTAACAACATTCTCAACTTTGAGAAGACTCAAAACATAACTTAGGAACTCCTGTGGCCATGAACGTCTCATTGGATTAGCTATAATCTCTGTGCATAGACGGTTTAACATTCCAACTGAACAAATTATTAACGAGTTTGCTATGAAAAAAAAAAGTTTGGATTTTGTTTTATAAAGTATGCTATGTTGTAAGAGGTACCTCCTAGAAAATGTTTGAAAACTTGTTTATTTGATAACAAAAAATTATAGCGTTTTTATTTGTTCCTATAGTTTTTGTTTTTGGTAACCCGACCCTCTACCCCCTTGCCCCACCACCCCCCCTCCCCCCGGGAAAAAAACTTGTCACATACCCTACAAGGGTCTTTTTTATGCCACAACCGACATGAGACCAAAGGCTTTACTTCCCCTCCAAAGAAAGTTGTGCCATGGATAAGTAAGTATTGCTCAAGAAAAATACGTCGACGCGGCTAGATTTGAACCCAGAAACATCGGACCTGAGGCGAGCACTTTACCCGAATACCAAATATAAACATAAGACTTTTCATTAATCTTACATTCTGGAAATTGTCACACCATAATTTACCACTGCAAATTTTGTGAACATTATCTCAATTAAGGTTTTATTTAATAATCAACAAGCCTTTGTTAGAAATTGGTTTCACTGTAATTTAAACATGTATTTTATATATACTCCAGGTGGATGGCACAGACCTATATAATGCTCTAAAATCTGTTTGTTATAGGTTTAAATTATGGTTAGAGGTGTTCAGCTTAGGTGCTGCCATCTCTATACTTTCATAGTAACTACATTGCTTTAAGTACCGGCATCTATGACTAAATTAATTTATAACGCATAACTAATAGGAAATAGTGATAGTACAATGCACAAATCATAAGAAAAACACAACGGCTAATAATTAAACGAAGACCGTAGTATAAAAGTCTTATTTACAGTACATTATTTATCTTTTACTCATTTTAAAAGGCCTAACCTTATTTTATTAATAGATGTTTCTAAAAATATTTTAATAAAGGATTCATTCGAAAAACAACGTTAAATAAACTGAATCGTTTGAAACTTTAATTTAACCAGGGGCGGCTCGTCCCTAAGGCGCGGAGGTGCGCGCCCCCCAACCCCACGAATCCTCAGTTCCTTTTAAAGTTATTATTCGCACTCTCACAACAATTTTATCTTGCCATAATAGTTTCAAGAAAAATATGTTTTTGGTTTAAGTAATAGCAGGCAATGTTTTTAAAATGGCATGCGGTCGGGCGCGAGGCGGTCAGCGCCTGATATTGGAAACCAAACCTTCCCACCGCTTCACCTCTTATCTTCAAATGGCATGCAGTCAGGCGCGCGACAGTCAGCGCCTGACATAGTGAGTGAGACCAAACCTTCCCTCCCCTTAACCCGTTGTCACCATCCTGCTATAGCTAGCTAGCTTTGCTTATTCTTCTTTTGGAGGCACACTCCCTTACGCGCCCTAAGGTTGAAAGATTGTGAAATGTGTATAGCGTGAAACAGCAATAATTGTTGCGATTCATCCTGCGTTCTCCTGCATCTTGAGGATGTGTGTGGCGAATGTATTTATAATAATATTATGTAGGGTTATTTTAGGATAATGTTTGAGTTATATGTTTTAATATTCTTTATAACTAGGCTTAATATGAATAGTTCAATTCAGGCGCTTTAGACAACGAATATTGCAAGATTAACTCTAGGTAAAAAAAGATAATTGAATTTATAAGGTAGGCCATGTCCTGAATTTTGTATGGAACAAAGTGAAAACATACATACCTATATATCTATGCACATTACACAGCTGCAGAGTTTTTACAACACATCCACGTTCTTTGGGGGAAGTTTTTTATCTTTACATGTTGTTTGTGATATTAATTTTTGAGTTTAACTAAATTAATATTTAGCAAAACATATCCGAAATTTGTGTACGGTATTCTTTTAAATATATTATTTAGAAATAATTTATGAATTAAACAGGCTGCGTCCTCCAGCTTCTAAAGTGACGAGCCGCCACTGAATATAACTCTACCCTGGTGGAAAAGCACAGGACAATACCATAGTAAACCAAGGAAAACCATAGTTGGTTTTGTATGGTTCTTTAAGGTCCAAGGCAAACCAAGGAAATCCAGACCATTACTCATGTGTGGACTGCTACGGATTTGTCAGGTTCTCCCATGGACAGAGAATACCAATGGGAACCAGACATTGTCTGGAACAGTCGGGGTCTGTGGTTTTAAATGGTTTTCTTTGGGAAGTGGAAAACAAATGCAAACCAGATTTTGTCTGGAACACTTTGGGTCTGTGGTTTGATCTGTTTCTTGATGGTATGATCCAAACCATTGCAATCCAGACTTGGTCTGGAACACTCTCAATCTATGATTGGATCTGGGTTTCTTTGAGACAAAACAAACCAGTTCAAACCAGACTTTATCTGGAACACTCTTGATCTGGGGGTTAGTCCGGGTTTCTTTGGAACAGAAGAAACCAATGCAAACCAGACTTTGTCTGGAACACTTTGGGTCTGTGGTTTGACCTGTTTCTTGATTGTATGAGCCAAACCATTGCAATCCAGACTTGGTCTGGAACGCTCCATGTCTATGGTTATATCTGGTTTTCCTTGGGACAAAACAAACCAGTGCAAACCAGACTTTGTCTGGAACACTCTCAATCTCCGGTTTGGTCTGGGTTTCTTTGAGACAGAACAAACCAGTGCAAACCAGACTTTGTCTGGAACACTCTTGATCTGGAGTTTAGTCCGAGTTTCTTTGGGACAAAAGAAACCAATGCGAACCAGACTTTGTCTGGAACACCCCGAGACTTTGGTTAGGTCTGGTTCTTTTTGAGGTGGGCCAAACCTATATGAACCAGACTTTATATGGAACACTTCGTGTCTGTGGCTTAGTTTGATTTTCTTTGTGATGGAAAAAACTAACGCAAACTAGACTTTGTCTGGAGACTCTGTGACTGTGGATTTTAATGGTTCTCTCTGGGACGAAACAAACCAATGTAAAACAGACTTTGTCTGGAACACTCTGGGACTGTGATATTTTCTGGTTATCACTAGGACGGAACAAACCAGTGCAAACCTTACTTTGCTTAGAACCCTCTGGTATTTTTTATTTTCTGGTTTACTCCGGGACGGGCCAAACCAATACAACCCTGACCTTGTCTGGAAAACTCTGGGACTATGATTTGGTCTGGTTCTTTTTGGGGCTGAATAAACCAATGCAGACCAGATTTTGTCTGAAACATTCTGGTACTGTGGATTAGTCTTGTTCTCTTTGGGACGTGACTAACTAATACGAACCAGACATTGTCTGGAACACTCTGGGTCTGTGGCTTAGTCTGGTTCTCTTAGGTACTAAACTAAACAATAGAAACCAAACTTTGTCTGGAACACTCTGGTACTGTAGTTTTAATGGTTCTCTTTGCGACAGGCCAAACCAATACGAACCAGACTTTATCTAGTAAACTCTGGACTGTATTTTTTCTGGTTTCCTCTGGGACGAGCCACACAATTTATACAAACCAAGATTTGACTGGAATTGTAGTTTTTTTCAGGTTTTCTCTGAGACGGGTCAAACCAATACGAATCAAACTTTGTATGGATTACTCTTGGTGTAGGGTTTAGTCTGGTTTTCTCTGGGACAATCCAAACCAATACTAAACAGACTTTGCCTGGAACAATCTGTGGCTATGGTTTGACAGCCCAAACCAACACGAGCCAGGCTTTGTCTTGAAACCTTTGGAACTGTATTTTTTTTTCTGGTTATCTTTGGTACGGGTCAAACCAATACGAAACAGACTAATATATAATTGCCTTTAATATTGAACGGTGTGAAGGCTTGTTTTAAAAAAAAATTAATCTCACAGGAACTTAAGCAGAGAATTGTTGCCTACATAGGCCTACCCATATAATTGTGTGGGTTGCTTCTCTAACACTAGACAACAACGTTTATTACGTCATATTGATGCTAATGGTGATAAAAAACATAAAAAAATACTTTTTATTCTTAATTATATGATTTAATGTGTCTTCATTTTCATAACATGTTTCCCAAGTTGTTAGCCTCCATTTAGTAGTCCTTGGTATAGCCTTGCCTGGTCTATAATTTGGTTCCAAATATTGCTTTTTTTAAATATACGTCTAAATAATAGAAACATATTTTAACGCATGGTTATTCAGAATTCAGAATAAATATCACTCACGAAAAGCTATTTATAATAATAAACGTGTCCAAGCTTCAATGAATCAAATTTGGGTTAGCTCATAACCTATATAAGATTAAGAAAGTACGCGAAAGCAGAAAATGAAAATAATCATACCAAGTACACAGCCAATATGATTAAAGCTCAAACAAAACATAATAATGAATGAAGTACAACCATGAAAGGAGGGAACACAAAACAAAATTAATGTTATTAATTTATTTATTATAATCACACTATATTCATTTTGACATTAATGTAGGGGAGATAAAACAAACCATTTAATTATATATTATTAAATGCTAGTTGAAAAAAATTCATTTAGGACGACATTTTCACAGTGATGTTGGTATGACTGTTTACCCAAACGTTAACATTTCAACCGTTATGAATTTCTTAAGGCCCTGCCTACCCTCCCTGGCGGCGTGTTGAGCTTTCAGCTCTAAAATAGATGGCGTTGCTAACGTTATACAAACTGGTGGATTCCAGCCATCAGGTTGGCAGAACTACTGGTTTGTTTAAACAATTAGGAGACTGGCGAACACGACCGGTAATCAGTAAAGGCAGCAAGCAAACTTTTTCCAAGAATTGAGAGAGATAAGAAGTGTAGTACCGGACCGTAAAGTGTGTAGGCGACCAAGTTTGACTAAACGTGGGGAGACATAACGTCAAGATACAATCACACTCTCGAGCAGAAAAATTAGCTTATTCATTCCAGTCAGCTAGACGTCCATTAACCTGTAGTACCACTTTTGAATTTAGAACCTTTTGATGCCAAAGTTTAGTACTAGTTTTGTACCATTTTGTACCCGTACCCGTTTTGAGTAATTAGCATATCAAAGTGGTGACTCTAGGTTAATGCAGTTGTACCACTTTTGAATTTTGAACTTTTTTTGATGCCAAAGTTTTGTATCCGTACCCATTTTGAGTAATTAGCATATCAAAGTGGTGACTACAGGTTAATGCTGTTGTACCACTTTTGAATATTTTCATGCCAAAGTTTTGTACTAGTTTTGTACCATTTTGAGTAATTAGCATATCAACGTGGTGACTCCAGGTTAATGCTGTTGTACCACTTTTGAAATTTTTCTATACCAAAGTTTTGTACTAGTTTTGTACCATTTTGTACCCGTTCCCATTTTGAGTAATTAGCATATCAAAGTGGTGACTTTAGGTTAATGCAGTTGTACCACTTTTGAATTTTGAACTTTTTTTGATGCCAAAGTTTTGTATCCGTACCCATTTTGAGTAATTAGCATATTAAAGTGGTGACTCAAGGTTAATGCTGTTTTACTACTTTTTAATTTTGAACTTTTTTGATGCCAAAGTTTTGTACCGTTTTGTACCAGAAAGAAAAAGTATTGTACCCGTACCCGTTTTGAGTAATTAGCATATCAAAGTGAGTACTCCACGTACTCCAGGTAAATGCGGTTGTACCCCTTTTGATTTTGAACTTTTTTTGATGTCAAAGTTTTGTAATAGTTTTGTACCGTTTTGTAACACAAATAAGTTTTGTACCCGTACTCATTTTCAGTAATTAGCATATCAAAGTGGTGACTCCAGGTTAATGCTGTTGTACCACTTTTGAATTTTTTCATGCCAAAGTTTTGTACTAGTTCTGTACCGTTTTGTACCACAAAGAGAAAGTTTTGTACCCGTACCCATTTTGAGTAATTAGCATATCAAAGTGTCACGTGACTACAGGTTAATGCTGTTGTACCACTATTGAAATTTTTTCAAATAAATATCTGGTGAGGGTAGTGATAAATAATAATGTACACTTATTTATCAGAGAAAAATTTATTTAGGTAAAATTAGAGATAACTTATTTTGAAGTTTTTGTCACTAACTATAATAAATAACCTATACGATTGAGTATGTAGCCTACGATTTTGTCGTACTATTTATTTGAGTTTATTAGTAAGCAGGTAAAATAAAAAATAACTAAAATTTAATGTGCTAAATTTGGCCACTGTGCTTTGGCTAATTTTTAAAATTTAAAGGCTAAGGAGGCAATAACATATTTTAAAAGCAGTTTCATTTCGAAGACTATAACAATTTTGACTATAAATATATGTTATTTTTATTACTGATATTACCACGTCATCCTACCTGTTCATGTTATACGCATATATGATAATCTAATTGGGTGGTAATGAGGAAAGAAGCATTTGAGAGGTTATCTACCAGCATTTTTATTTTGGAAGATGGGGAAACAATTTAGGAAAAACTACCCTCAATAGACTCGACCAGGATTTGCACCCCAAGTGCTCCGCTATCAGCAGGCCAATTTAACACTAATGACACCTTAGACCACTCAGCCACTGAAGTGTATCTGTTATTTAATACGGTGTTTACAGTTTTCAAACATCTATAGGATTTACACAATTTTCCAGAAATAAATGTTTTTGGGAATAATTTTTTATCCTATTGGTAGAGTTTAACTTGAGTAATATCTCCATGGTGTCAGCCTGCAAGCAGGCTATACCAATCGAGAGGCTGCCGTATGTTGGCAAAAATAGGGCCAACATTTTCAAGCTGAGGGTGCCATGTGGTTAGCACAACGAGCCCTCCAGACTTCTATCTCAGTTTTCTAGACTGAAGCGCTACTTATTCATTCAATTATCTCCTCATTTGTCCTCACGAGGTTGATTTTGGTTCCGTTTCAGACCCACTGCTTCACAGAAAGAATTAGGGGCACTGGGGATCGAACTTGGGACTTCAGTATCTGAAGCCAGTAAATCTGACCACTATATAACAGAGGCGGTCGGGTATCAAATACTTACTTACTTACTTTATGGCATAGGGAACACAAAAGTTCATTAATTTTAATGGTTTTAAATATATATTTACTTATCATCGGCTTCATGTCGTGGTCAATATTGCTAAAGTGCTATGACTGAGCACTGAGTGGGTAAATTAATCAGCTCAATAACTTGACTAGTTTGATTCCCTGTTAGGTTGAAATTACTTAGTACTAGCGTGATACGAACTCGGCCAAGGCACAAGAGATTTTGAACATACAATAAGTGCGTTACAGAGTGTTAGTAACATTTACTTTCAGCTAAGAGCTTTTCTTTTTAAAAAAAAGTACTTGAAATATCAGAATAATCGCTGCATTGTTATATAGAAGTATTTATTTGTATCTTAATTTTGATATTATTTCTACAGTAAATAAAATAGTATCGCTGCTCATCCATTGTACTTAAATTAGTAGATACAGATAGCCTAAGCGCGAGTAATATGCATACCATTAAAAAAACTTACCCTTTACTACAAGAAGTTAAATAATCAATTATATCTTTGATTTTCTTTGTGCGCCCTTTCTTCATAAACTTGTTATTCACAAGGATATAAAATAATATTTGGTAAATACTTCTCCACCTCAAAATTTATACAATCCATTGGATTTTGTTCGAAAGCAAAAAGGTCACATATTGTTAATTATATAAAAAGTAATCACCGTGGGTACTTATTGTTCGGGATTCGATAATTTCTTCCAAAACGAGCGCACAAACTGCGAGAATGCAACAGGTTCAAATTAAAAGTAATCACATTTAACACGCTAATAAAATGAAATTAACATTTTCACATCTTGACTACCAAAAACTTCGTTCATTAACTTTTTGAAAAATAGCTTATTCCAAAGTCCAATGAGAGTCAAATCCTAGAACGCAAAATAAAAACTAGTATATAAAATTATACTGAGAACGTCTCCAAATTACATTTAGACCAAACTTTATTTAAAATAACTATGTTTGATATGAGCAGGAATGTTTATTTTTATTTATTATAATAGTGGATTAAAAATTCAATGTACAGTAGTTTTCATTTACTTTGAATATTAACACTTATTATTACAACGTGTAGTGCTAAAGAATGAGAAAACTCAAGAAAGAATATAAGATAAGAGTGAAGAATTTTACATGTTTTACTGTCTCAGTTAAATAAGGGCTAATGTCATAAAACTTTGTGTATGGAGAAGCATGTGGCTTTTTCTTTGAAAATAATGTATCACTAGAGTAATACTCTCATTGAAGTAAGTAGGGACCAACTATATTTATTCACACAGCAGGAAGACTTTGTGAGTATTTTAGTTACTGAATATATTAAGATGTTTAATTGTTTATATTTAATTACGCAAATTTTCATAATTGGACATTGGCCCTTCTTATCCTAACCTACATGGTATTAATGTTTCTTTGACTCAAGAAGGTCACAGAGATTAGTTTAACCCTCCATTGCCGCCTGCATTCCGATACAGCAGGTTAGCCAACGCTTGTAAAATGATACTAGCTTGTAAATGGGTAATGATCATACTAACGGCACCTATTATCTGCTATGACAACTAGTTGCAGAAGGAAAAGTTGTATTTAAAAACCATGTATTTTGACTAGAGAGTCGACTTGGGAGTCGTTAGAGCTCAATATCGTTGTGATTATTGAAGCTAACCCAAATTAAAAAATATGTCTAAAAAGAAAAAGAAATTATTCATTAAATAGTATGTTATAAACAAACACTCTAGCTTAATTGTACAAAGAAAATAAATAAATCCATTAATAATTTTTGTTTTCCCATTTAAAATGCATTGAAATGGAAACATTTTAATGAAAATATTTCAATAACTATTTTTAGCATGGTTTGAAAATTCCATAAGAATTATGAAATATGCCCAGATATGTTACTAAAATAAATAAAAAACAACAAGGTTGAATTATTAAATATATTTTGTTCTAAATTCTTTTGTTTAGAACCGTGCATTTATGGGTAGGCAGGGCCTTAACATCAGTCATCAACGTTCTTTTTGTCTTGAGATTTCAAAAGCGTGCCCTATTGCTATAAAAGTTTTTTTGCGTAAAATATTTAATTGGGTAAGATTTTCAAATGATCTCCATTTTGAAATAGAAATAAAATATATCTAAGATCTAAACGGTGAGGATGGAACTATTAAAGAAAATCAGGTTTGCCATGTAGTACTACGAAATGGAGAATATTAGGAAAAAGCATTTGTAGTATAGGAGGTATAAGTTTAAGTAGATTCGATAATATTGATATGAATTTAGATTAATATACCGGTACTTGAATTATGATTTGAAATTTATAATTAGACTAGCAAGATATTTAATTTTTGTATAGTAAATTAAAGTAAATTGCCTATTTATTATAATAATAATAATACGTGTTTGTGTTAAGCGCTACACTGGACGTGGAGAGGCAAATCACTTGTCTATTTTAAGTGTTTTATATTTATATAAAATCTTAGTCTGAAGAAATACAGTAGGGGAAATCATTGGCCTAAACAACTTAAGAATTATGTGTAGGGTGATGCAGTGGCGTCACTAGGGTCGGTGTCTCCCTTACAATTATTAAAATCAAGCTTACTATCAATTTTAATTTTTGTATAATGTGAACTAATGCAAGTGTAAATTGTTTAAATGTAATATTTTTTGGATTATATGAATACTAACACCCATTGGCGAGTATCGAGTACTAGCCAGAAGAAAATTTCTGTGAAAAGGAGGCTTAGAGGAGGTAGTTAGCCAAAGCTATTTCGCGTAATCCTCGCCCATTTTTACTTAGTCTTTTCTAGAAACTATTCGGAATAGTTTTTATCAGGCAAATGTTAGAAAATTACACACGTCTAGAAGCTATTTGGAGTAGTCCTCTCCTGGCAAATTTTTAAAAATGTGTCTATATAAGCTATTTGGAGTGCTCTTCATTTGGCAAGTCTTCGAAACTTAAATGCCTCTAGAATGTATTTGAGGTAGTCTTTGATTAGCAAATTTTTGAAATTTTTAATGACTCTTAGAATATATTTTGAGTAGTCTTCAATTGCCAAGTTTTTGAAAATTAAGTATGCCATGAAATTACTTGGAATAGTGTTCGCATGACAATTTAAAAAAAAAATTAGATAGCCTCTAAAAGGGGTGATCTTCACTTGAAAACTATATTACTCTTACAAGCCTGCAAAAGGTATTTATTTTAAATTTGTATTAACCTAATTAGTGCCAACTAATAGAGAAAATTGACAAGTTACAAAGTTTTTTATTTAGTTTTTAATTTTATTACAGGTAGGGGAGACCTTGGAGTAAATTAAATTAATTCCTAGGGGGGGGGGGGGCCTTGTCCGTCGGGACAACGAAAGATATCCCACTGGGCCGATTCCATTTGGATTGCCACCACTACTTTTTAAAGCTATCCATTAAATTCTAAATGATTGTTTTTATTAAATTTAATCCACCTCAATGGTGTAGTTTGCTAACACGCTTGATTCTTGTTGAGCTAGACTGCTGAGAACAAGGAGATTGAGGTTTGAATCTCGCTCGGGTGAACTTGGAGATGGTTTTCCACTCTCCTTCCACACAAATGTGTGTTCATTTAATCTACATTCAACCTTGCAAACTCCTAGCCCATTACTGTAACTAGTACTAATGTGTACAACCCGAACAGTTAGTAGGGCATGATGCCAAATTAAATAAAAATTAGATTTTAATTGATTAAGTGTGGAAGTGCCCTAAATACATCATTTGTGAAGATATATTATACGATGACATTCTGTAAGACCTTCCCATTAGACCTATGACGTTGAGATTTTTCAAGCAGGTAGCCCCTGGAATTCAAAATGGTGAAAGAATATTTGTTGACCAAAAATTTCCTTGGGTTCTTACCTGTTGTTTTATTGTGTTGTTTACAGGCTAAAACAATTTCTTAAACCAAGCATTAGTTTACTCATTACTGACTGTTAGTAGCTTTGTAACCCACATAAGTAGCAGGTGGAGGATCAGTTTAAAAACTTATGTTACATATTTCGAAAATAGACTGGGGAATTGTGGGTGGTTTTTCCTAAATGGTTTTACACATCTTCCATGCAAATGTGGGTTCACATCCTCTAAATTCAACCTTCCCAATTCCTAATCCATTAGCATAATTA
The DNA here is from genome assembly GCA_039000515.1 of Timema cristinae. Classification (NCBI taxonomy): domain Eukaryota; kingdom Metazoa; phylum Arthropoda; class Insecta; order Phasmatodea; family Timematidae; genus Timema; species Timema cristinae. The sequence goes on from JBCFYV010000119.1 coordinate 120,173, forward strand.
GTACATAAGCGTATAACCCGATTGGGTCGTAAGATAGGGTGCTAAATAAAAATAAATATCTTAACAATTTAGAAGCATTTTTGAGCATGTCGGAATAGAGTATATTACATTATCAAGTACTGCTTCCAGCCTTGAATGGGTCTTTTTAAGTATATTTACTGATGTTTAAAGTGGACTAAATAGTGACTTAACTATCAATTATGTGTGATACACCCCTTCTCCTCAACAGGACAAGGCAGGTGAAACACGTACAATAAGGTAAAGAGGGCATGAAAAACAACAAGAAAATGAGTTAATTGCAGAAGAGCGTTAGGACCGATATTTGTTGATAGGCCTATACTTGGACCTATTCAATAATCTGCCGCCATGAACCCTTCTCAATCACCAATCCATTACTATACCTAAAGACTCAAAGAACGGTACGAGAGTCTTTTGTTTGATCAGCCAAATTACTTTGAACTTGTCGATGTTAAATTAAAGATTGCGGGTCTAATAAATAATTATTATTTGAGAGATTAACAAATTATATATGTATATTTTGCTATTTTTTTA
>JBCFYV010000120.1:0-187659 GCA_039000515.1 Timema cristinae
GAGAAAATAAACTACACGCCAATCACGCTCACATCTAAAGCAGGACGTTAATTACCCATGGACCAGTAGCCATCCGCCACGCAAATTCCATCCTCGACGAAAAACTCTAGTGGATCTGGGCTACCGGCGCTACCGGCATTGTAAGTGTGGGGGGGGGGGGGTTCTTTAAAGTCTGTCAAAGGAACAAATTCCGATTTACATCAAAAACATAATAAGCAAAATAATAACAATTAAAATATACAAAACGATTTTAAAACATACCTGAATTTATCAAATTTTCAAGCGCGTCGAAACTCATCTTGATGATTATCGGAGCCAATCACAAATTTAAATGACAGACTGTAATGATTTCGAGGTCTATATACAGGGACTTCAAAGGGCGTACCGCCTGTAATGGGCCTTCCTTGCCCAATGCACATCTGCGCATGTCCTATGCGCACAAGACCCTTTGTAAGTCCCGTTATCAACCAGACATCTTCTAGCTGCCGCTGAGGATAGACGTGCCGGGTAGACGCTCTGCTATGTCTGTTCATGCAAATGTGAGTACATTTTGCCGCAGAATGAATAGCAAGTGCGGGTACAAAGGACGACATTAGCCGTGCTAGCCCTGGTTGTGGTTACCCCATGGCGCAGAATGAATAAGTTCGGTTTAGCAAAATGCTGGTGCACTTCCCTATCCTATGCTGATAAAGCGTATCTGTGCTAGGAAAATCAGGTCGACCAGCAAAACCACCCTTTTTTTCTCACTCTCGCAAATGTTGTGTGGATTCAGTGGTATGCCCCCGGTCGATGGTCGCGTGATCTATTGCGTCTATGACGGGGGAGCGGCGTTCGAGACCGTGTATCTAACTTGGGAGCATTGAACGGACGCACACTTACTTGATTATTACTTGTTTAATTCTAGACAATTTGAAACTATCTGGTAAATACTCTTTAAAATTAGTATCGCTGCAACTAGCTATAGATAGTTTACCGCAACAATATGATCTATCATGCAAATGAGTACTTATTTCACTCTTGCATTAAGAGCATAGAACAAGTTTTCCTTAATAGCTGACAGCTCATTTCAAGCCCTCATTATTACTTTTTCGATAAAAGATAGCGTGACAATCTTAAAATCATCAGGGGGAGAGACAGAACTCAATCTTGCAAATTATAATTATTTTTTGCTGAACCAAAAGTCCCAGGGTTCGAATTCCATGTTAATGACTGAGTAATCATAAATCAAAAACTTTTGGTACTAATAATTATATTGCTTTTAACAAGAGAGACAGAAGTTTTTTTTTCAAAATCCCGGGTTCAAATCCCGTGTCAATGACTGAGTATTATTTTCATGGCGTGAGCTGAAACACAACAAGGTTATTTGGCTTGGGACCCGCCTTGGTGGCGTAGTTGGCTAACGCGCTTGTCGTGTTGAGCTTGACTGCTGAGGATGGGGAAATCGAAGTTCGAATCTCGGTCGGGTGAACTGGGGGTGATTTTTCCTAAATGGTTTTCCACTCTCCCTCCACGCAAATTCGGGTTCACTTCCTCTAATGTAACCTTCCCAATTCCTAATTCATTAGCGTAATTAGTACTTAAAGCGTAAAACCCGAATGGGTAGTAAGACGCGGTGCTAAATATTAAATATTATATTTTTATTTGGCTTGGGGCGCATTCAGAGGAGTTTGACACCCGTGACTTTCATGTCACTCAAATAGTTATGGGGGGGGGGGAGTAGGTTGTGGGTTCGAATCTCGCTTGGGTGATTTTCTACTCTCCCGAAATGCTGGTACACACCCCCCATGGATTTAGGACACGCTGCTAAAAAATTTGTTGATGTCGGGGTTTGCTAGATACTGTTCAACAATCTTAGTGCAGGGGTTCGAGGTTTGAATTTCTGTCTGTCAAGAAATTGCCTTGTTGGTGGCTAAGTAATAGCTTTGGCTACCACATTCGACGATCTCAAGAGTTCTAGTGCCAGATAACGGGACAATGCGGAGTTAACGAGTCTGCAGTGGGGTCGATGCTATTAACAACATGGCCTACGGTTAAAACCAGATGTTGAAATTTGATATTTCCGAGTCCATGAACTTTGGGGTTGGTGGTGGAGGAAAAAGAGAAAGGAAGTAGAAGAGGGGAGGCATGCCGAGCTGCGGGGGAAGTGAAAGGCAGTCCGACACGGAGCAGTTGTTCATTCCAAGCCACGCCGCCATCAGAAGAGCTCCACGCACGACGCCGCGGATCTTATGCTAATAAACCAATACATAAAACAACTTCAACACCTCAATCCTAGGCAATAATTAATTAGCAATAATCAATTAACAATCATTAATAATTAATAATCAAGAACCAACATTTCCGGGGTGGTAGGCGAGTGGGTTGTAGGGAAGTGTTGTAGCGGAGGAAATTTCGTAATCATCACTTGGGAAAAGAAGGCCAGGATGAGGGGAGTGGGGGTAGGGGAGGGGGTGGGAGGGGAGGGGATCCAATCAGAGAGCGACGGGCGTGGTCACGTGACCAATTTCACCCAAAGGAATAGTGGGCTGATGAGCCCCACTAGCTACTATTGTTAATATATATTATGTATGGTGTCTGTGAAACATTTAATATATGTCTGTAACTGCTTTAATGTTTAGTAAATATACGTTTTGTAATATCGTGTTTTATTCACGCAAAACCTTTCTGTCCCATTCACACGTAGATTCATGTCTCGACTTGTCGAGCCGTCAAACTGGCACCAAACATGAACAAGGTCAATTGCCTTTTGTTTTAGCTCACGGTTTTAAGGTCACGATCTATTCTTGTATTGTCGAGCCGCCAAACTGGCACCAGTCATCAGAGAAAACCCATTGGGACATCATTCAAGGTCGTGTACCGACTTGTCTTGTCGACCCACCAAACTGGCGCCTGTCATCAATGAAAATCCATTACCACATAGAGGGTTGGGGAGGGTTGTGATACCAAAAAATCCATTGCCAAGGAGAGTGTTGCCGAGTCAATGACCTAGCTCACGGTTTCAAGGTCACGTTTTATTCCTTTCTTGTCGAACCGCCAAACTGGCACCACTCATCAGGGAAAACCCATTACCACATTGGGTTGGGGGAGGGGGTTGCGACACATACCTCTAATGAGGGGTAGTGAGGGGAAGTGAAAGGGGTCTCAAGGAAGGGGGAACCATATCTCACACTCTTCTCTACGCTGCCGTCAAGAGATCTTCGTGCTCCGTGCTCCCTCTGATGACGAGGGAGAATTGCCCAACACCGTGGATTGCACACAAATAAATAAAAAAACTTCAAAGTTCCATCTCAATCCTAGCCAGACATAAATAACCAATTAGTTCAAATAAAAAAGCAATGAGTATACATATAAAAACAACTAAAACAAGAAAATACAAGTACCAACATGTTTGGAACAAAAATCAACATGTCTGGAACATTGGATAGGGGGTCAGGAGTGTGGAGGGGGTCAGAAGGAGAGTTGAGGGATCAAGTGGAGGGGAGGGGGAAACCAACAGCCAATCAGAGAGCGAGGGGCGTGGTCAATTTACCAAATTCAACCTATCACAGATCTGTTACAGGTTGTTCGACCCAACTACTTATAGCTCAGACGTGCAATAAAATGCGGTTCCATTGAGTACTCGTTATTTTAAGGGAGTTTTAATATAACTTCAACCTATTCAACATCCCCTCAGTAAATTGAATAGCCTCGCTACGCATATCTTGAACAAATTTAATCTAAGTTTGAAACCTTACCTCAATTATAAGAATTTCTTACCACAGAATTGATGTTCCGAGAATAGATTCCTGGCATGACCAAAACATTTACCATTGGGGAAAATTAAATTAGGGGGGAATGCGTATTGTGCCTGTTCTAATATTAATTTAGCTTGTAATTCCCGTTATATAACCTGTCGGTTCTGATAATGCTCACTAAATATACAAAAATAAAAACTTGAATTTTTCTATTTAAATCTAACCTAATCGCGTGAAGAAACTTTTACTACATTTTGATTTTATTTCTAATCTAAAGATAGTATCTATAATGTTTGAAATAATAATATTGTATATGTGTTTGTGTTTGTGTGTGTATTCCACCCAGTGATACATTCATAAATTTGCTTTAAGTAGCCATACAGTCAACTCTCGATTCTACGACCCCGGGAATAGCGTCCCTCTCGAAGTAACGACCCTTTTTTGGGGAACCGTGAAAAATGTGGGAAAAAAGGTTGAAAAGTTTAAGGAAATTGGCTCTAAAATGTGTTTGTTGCATTTATTTAGGTCGCTGCGTTGCAATTATCTTTGTGAACGCTGTATTACTAGTAACTGGGGTTGGTCAGATATAAAAATATACACCACCTCATCAATGTCAGCCAATAGCACTTGACTCTGTCCACCCCCTCCCACAAGCCAGACAATGTTTCCCCGCGCTTGACTGCCGCTACATCACGCGCCAGGCTTGCTTTTGCCATTGTTATTTCGATTCTCGATTTTGTTACTATTTCGGTTTGATTTTGTGAACAATTTTTGACGACCCATGCTATTGTTTAACATTGTTATTTTCATTTGGTTACGTTTTTGGTTGGATTTTGTGGACGATTTTTGATGACCCACGCTATTTGTTGTCTAAAAAAATGCAATTTTTCGTATGAAGGTCAGGGGTGGAACAAAATCTGTTAAAATCCCAATAACGATCCCTTCGAAATAACGACCCTTTTCCAGGGAAAGATCGTAGAATCGATAGTTGACTGTAATTAAATTTAGGGAAAAGAGGGTTTTGGCGTCACCATCTCCTACCTCTGGAAGATGCATTAGTATTAATTACCTCTATATTTATTTCCATGAAAACTAAAGGCAACTATTAAATAACGTAGTTTTTTTAAATGACTAATTTTTAGTTTATATTAGGTAGTTATAATAAAAAGCACTTAAATTTGTTAAATGTATACACTGGTCTTTGGTTGATGAATAAAGGAGGAGGAAAATGTATAAGTAGTGGGGGGGTCGTTTCGGAACAGTCATTCATACATAAAACTGCCTATATGTAACATATTCGATCGTTTATATCGAAAACGGTCTATGTTTGGGGGGTCGTTTCGGAACAGTCATTCATACATAAAACTGCCAATATGTAACATATTCAGAGCGTTTATATCGAAAACGGTCTATATTTGGGGGGTGTTTTTTACCGTTATTCCGCTCCCACCCCTCCCGCCCCTGACATACTTTCCCCTCCTCCTGCCCCTCCCCCCAACAAACCCTGGACATGTTGGTTATTTTTGATTAATTATCGTTAATTAATTATTGTTAATTGTTAGGATAGAGGTGTTGTAGTTTTTTTATTTATTGCTGGCATACGCCGGGCATGTTGGTTGTTAATTAATTAATTGGTAGGATAGAGGCGTTGGAGTTATTATTGGTAGGATAGAGGTGTTTTTATTCATCAATTAGGGTGCTGTAGTTTATTTGCTGAAGCATAGAGCCACCCGGCGCTCGCGCTCCACGATTTCAGTCTTTCTCCTCCGTTGGGCATACAGTCCTTGACGTTGCGGCAGGAGGGCTCGGCACGAAGCTTGCGCTACGGCTGCCAGGCCTAGAATGAACATCGGCATCTGTCACAAGGCTCTGACCCGGAACAAGCAGCATCGTTGTGGCATGCGTGTATCAGGGGGTACGCGAGACACTGTGAGCCCTCACCAGGACATGTTGGTTCTTGCTGATTAATGATTGTTAGGCGTTGAAGCATAGGAGCCACCCGAGCCTCGCGCTCCACGTCTTTCTCCGCAGGCTGACCGATAGCAAATGACGCCAGCTTCTCCAGTAGGGAGGCACGCTGCCTGTTTGATGACCAACTTAGCCTTTCACTTTTCCCTCCCCACCCCTCCCCCCAGAGCAGGGGTTGTTCATCCCTCCCCCGGTCATTACCTTCTGGGGGTGACGTACCGAGCAATAACCTCCATTCACCTTGAGGAGTCATTGTGTTTCTCAAAATAGACACCTGTAAGGCAGCTCTGAAAACTCCCGTTAAACGGCAGTCACGCTTTTACATCCCATGAAAGTGGACATGTTTTGGGCCCAACAGCTCTCTCTCACACACACATCCAACTTGTTGGTACTTGGAGGGAGGCTCCTCCGCCCAAATATTATAGATATTGAAATAAAACTATAGTTTGTAAGGCGTGTGCTGCTACCCACGTTTAAAGTGAAAACACCCATTTTATTCTTCAGCCCAATTATAATTTAATGCTCGCAATTATATTTCGGAGGAATAATATATAGCTCTTATATTGAATTTAATGTTCGCAACTATATTATATATCCCTATGAAAGTTTAAGCCCACACATCAATGCACTCAACATTTGCGAGAGTACCTTCAGATGCACTGAGGGAGGGTAGGTTTGATCGACGCCTGTTTGCACGGTGAATTTACTGTTCTATAGCTAAGTTAGTTTGTAAGTCGTGTGCTGATATAATCTGCGTGTCTAGATTGGATTCGAACCAGAGACCATCAAATTACTACGCGCCTCACCAACGGCACGATTAGTTAGTTACCCCCTTAATAGGCGATAACACCGCTCAACTTCAACGGACTCAATGTTAATAAGTCTCTCGCCCTCTGCAAGAGCGGACTAAGTACAGATAAATTAAATGGCTAATCCTCGGTAATTGTATCTGTATAACGAATATGAAAACGGGTATTTAGCTTATCATTGCACGTAACATAAAGAATGACCACATGGTTTAAGGCGCTACTATAGCAAAAGACTATACTACTAAATATGGGAAGATGTCGGAGTTTTAAGCGGTTGCTATACTAATTACGCTAATAGATCAGCTGGGAGCTTGTTCATTCTGTGCAGGGGTGCCGCAAGATTTTAAGGGGGGAATATATTAATAAAATATAAATAAAAATATTAGAACACATTAATGAAAATAAAGAAATGGAAGAAATTTTGTCTTTCAGTGTTTTTGTGAATTGCACTTGTCACAGCCCCCCAGACAAAGCTATTGCAACATTAAAATCCAAAGCAATAAAGTCTTGAGAATGATTTGCGTGTTGTGTTGTCAACAATTAGGACAGACTGAGGACTATGTGCTCTGAATAATCACAAGTCTCACATTAATAAAACAATTCTACTATTATTTGACTAGAGTAATCTCACATTGTGTTTGGCTAGTGTGCTAATTTATTGGTTTCCAAAACAATTTATCTCTATCTCTATGTGAATAAATAGCCAAAGCTATTAAGGTGTATTTTAGGAGGGTTAACACCACACGAGTGACATATTACGAAAATTTGAAATATGACACCTGGACACGGAAATCAAACCCGGGACCTCTGGTTTAGTACGCCAATGCTCTAACCACTGAGCTATCCAGGATTCGTTCCGTGCTCAGGGTCATTCTTCACTCATATTTAAGGCAGTGGAACAGAGCATCGAGCAGGCACCTCCGTCCACTTCGCTGGGTCGATGCCGACTACCGAAATAACGGGATTTACAAAGGGACTTATGGACAGATCTGTGTTGCGCATGCGCAGAGACACATTAGTCCATTTTGCACCACCGTTTGCTAAACCAAACTTATTCATTCGGCGCCATGGCAGTACATGCAACCAGTTGTGCACCATCATTTGATATTCATTCTGCGCCAAAGCGTACTCCGCAGTTGCCTGAACAGAGCATCTAGCAGACACGGTCCATCCTCTGTGGTAGGTTGAAGGTGTCTGATGGGTAACGGTACTTACAGTATCGAATATGAAACGGGTATTTAAAAATAAACTTCTGCCTCTCTCTCTTTCCTACTAAAAGCGATATAATTATTAGCACCGGATTCAAACATGAAGGTGACCGCTGTCCCAAGTGGTAGAGGGTCTGAGGTTCGATCCTCGGGAAAAACTACTCTCAGGTTTATGACAGAACTCTCGCAATATGAGCACATGGGCTAAACATCAGACGCACCTATTATGTTTGTTAGGGGTGGAGAGGTCAGGACTTGAAATCCGGTTGGATGCACCGAGGTTTATTTTTAGCTTCACACATAATGTTGATTCATTTAATATTTTTTTCTTCCTGACTTACATAGGATCTTGCAGGGCGGGCAACGACCACTTCAATGCACCCAACATTTGCGAAAGTGAAAAAAGCCCATGTGCTACCCGCGTTTGCTATTCATTCGTATTCGGAATGTATCTAAAAGTTATATAAGCACCCTGATTTTTTTCCTAGATATTTTACTTATAAACTTATGTAAAAGTTATTATTTATGTTATCAAAATATATATAGCCGCCATGATTTTTTTCCCTAGGTATTTAACATAGGAACATATGTAAAGATTATACATTATTTAATGTTTAATATTATATTAATATTATTTAATTGCCGTACAGGGTTTGTCGTGCTTGCTTATCGGTCCACTAGATGGCATCGAAAGCCAGTTTAGTTAATGTAAGGTTTCTAGGAGAGTTTACAAATAATAAATAAGTCAATGTAAGGTTTTCTTTAACAATTTGCTGAGTATTTATCATACGCCAAGCCATGTGATATTTTAAACAGTCAGAACCCTGTATTCATACGTCAAGTCAGGTGATCTGCAGTACAAATAATTCTAGGGTAGAAAGCAAATAAAAGTTCTGCCTGAATACTCACTATTTAACATATTCATACGTCTCAAGTCATGTGATATACAGTATATACTTTAAACAGACAGAATCCCCTATTCATACGTCAAGTACTCACAGTCGGCAAATACCTAAATAATATTGTGCTTGTAAATTAAGTGTTGATTGTCAATAAAAAAACTAGTAAGAATATGTTGTTAATATTTAAGGTAAGGTGACGAGTTCACACACGGTATTCAATATCTTGTGATAGTGTACCCGCATTTGCGTGGAGCGAGAGTTTGAAATAGCCTAGAATATATTCAGCCTTTGGCAATGGAAATGTTTGAACCCCTAACTCCGCTACCAGGCACGGTTTCGATTTCATGCTCTCCCCCGCTGATCCTGACAATCACCTAAATAATATTGCTGCTTATAAGGTAAGGTGACAAGTTCACACACGTAATCTAAGCCACACGGTATTCTGGAGGGAGAGTTGGAAAAATAGCCTCAGCTTGATAGGCCAGTGTTCGAACTCCAACCTATCTAGTTTAAAAAAATTTGGTCATCAGCTGTACGCCTATACAAAAGCATAAGCCATGCGGTATTCGGAAATAGCCTCAGTGTTCGAAGTCAAACCAATGATGAGCCCCGCTAAGTAGGTAGGAGGACGGAAAATGTACCCGCATTTTCACGAAGGGTGCGGAAAAAACACCTTTGGTCTACGTTTTCGGGAGGGCTGACACCTAGAATGGTCATGTACCAGAACGGGAATCAAACCCGCGACCTCCCAGGCATTGGCAGTGACGCCTTAGACTACGCTGACAGTGATGCAGGTGAATAACAAACGCATACCGAGCAAGTTTGTTGATAGATACTGACCGCCGGTAAAGTAGCTATATGCTCTTCATACTATAGTTTTGGTCTTTCTACCAAACAAATTAAAATATTTAAGGTAAGGTTTCAAGTTCACACACACATAAGTGTACCCGCAGGGAGAATATGGAAAACCCCCCGGCGCTGTTGAAGGAATCTATGGAGTGGAGTTGTTTAGCAAAATTATTAAAACTTATATACTAGGCTAAGTGAGCCGCAGGGAGAGTTTAAATTTCACCCAGCCGTGATTTGAACCACGGATAGTGTGTTTGCGGTCACAAGTCAAACAATGAAGGTGACACCATTCGTCCTGATTCTTGATGCCCAAGATCAATCGTTAGCGAGCCTTAGGTTCTAATGTCAACAGTTGAAACCAGGGAATTTATCACGCCAAGGTAGATGAACCAGGGATGGTTTGCGAGCCACAGGTTTAAGAAAGCACTCTCGATTCGAATCCTGGTCCCACGCTATAATTTTTATCGTTACTAGCGCGTTTTTTTTTGTTTTTTTTCTTTAAATTTCGAGTGTACCACACAATAAGTGTGTGGTTGAAAACTAATATTGCTCAAGTATTGGCGAGACAATACGTATTTTTCCGCTTCTATTTTCGATGTAAATTAGAAAGGAGGTCGATTGCTCTCCAGTGAAAGGGAGGTTTTGGTTCATATATATATATATATATATATATAGGGATGAGTTTCAACCAACCCTCTGCCTTCTTCTTCAAGTGGAAACCGCACGTTTCAGAACGACTGATTAATCAAGATGGAAAATTCGACATCATCCACCCAAGGTATTTCTATTCTCTTCTGTTACATAGCTTAAAAAATGTCTGATTTTAAATTTTAAATTGTCTGTGTATTTGCTAGGGTTAAATTTGCTACTGTTTTAAAAGCTGGCATTTATTAATCTAAGCATAATTCAGCAGTACCCACACAAGGTATTTCAATTCTATTCTGTTACATGGCTTAAAAGTCCTTGATTTTAAATTCTAAATTGTCTGTGTATTTGCTAGGGTTAAATTTGCTACTGTTTTAAAAGCTAGCATTTATTAATCTAATCATAATTCAACAGCCTACACACAAGGTATTTCAATTCTCTTCTGCTACATGGCTTAAAATTCCTTGATTTTAAATTTTAAATTGTCTGTGTATTTGCTAGGGTTAAATTTGCTACTGTTTTAAAAGCTAGCATTTATTAATCTAAGCATAATTCAGCAGTACCCACACAAGGTATTTCAATTCTATTCTGTTACATGGCTTAAAAGTCCTTGATTTTAAATTCTAAATTGTCTGTGTATTTGCTAGGGTTAAATTTGCTACTGTTTTAAAAGCTAGCATTTATTAATCTAAGCATAATTCAGCAGTACCCACACAAGGTATTTCAATTCTCTTCTGTTACTTGGCTTAAAAGGGCTTGATTTTAAATTTTAATTTGTATGTGTATTTGCTAGGGTTAAATTTGCTACTGTTTAAAAAAAACATATTTCATGCTTGAGTCAAATGTTAGTCTATGCTGTTATAGGACATTATAGGGTTGATTCAGCTATTTAATTTTAAAGTTGTCTGTTTATTTGCCCTAGTTAAATTTGTGGGAGGACGTCCCTGCTCGATTACCTCTTTGACAAATATTAGCTAATAGGTGGGCTAATTTCTTGCCTACATGAACGATACTTAATGAAAATAACTATGCGTGAATAAATCCAAACTTTCTTACTGTTTGTGTTTATAATAGCTATCTGCTTTTCCACCGTCAAAAAAAGAACCTTTCTCGATAGTTAATGAATAAGTCGGTTAAAAACTATAATATTATATATCTACAATTACTTGTATAAATAAATGATGCCGGGACTTTCTCTCACTTCTTATCTTTATGCTAGTAAGCGGTAGGTAGGTCTGTAGAAACCATAAGTCTTGTGAAACTAAAATAACAGGTATTTACGTTGTTGTAGCAACACTACAGTAAATAAAGTATTGATTATTTATAACAGAACATGGATATACAACAGAAGATTTACTCCATACGTCAAGAGCCGATCCAGAGAGCCTATTTCTTTTCGGTCCTTCCCCCCCCCCCCCAAACTTTCTTACTGTTTGTGTTTATAATAGCTATCTGCTTTTCCACCGTCAAAAAAAGAACCTTTCTCGATAGTTAATGAATAAGTAGGTTAAAAACTATAATATTATATATCTACAATTACTTGTATAAATAAATGATGCCGGGACTTTCTCTCACTTCTTATCTTTATGCTAGTAAGCGGTAGGTAGGTCTGTAGAAACCATAAGTTTTGTGAAACTAAAATAACAGGTATTTAGATGGTTAATGAAAAAAAACTATTACCACTAAGGAGAAGAGTTCTAATCACTTAATTAATTTAAATGAAGAATTTAAGCTATTTGGGATAAGTATTTAGAAAGGATAGGGTTATATAACCGTAAATAGTTTGAAAACTATTGGATTAATGGGGTTGCATAGGTAGCTGAGATATTGATAATCAAATGTTTCGCTTAGGTTAAATGTTTACCAAGCCCTTAGCAATACACTATCTTAGTGTTTATTAGCATCAACACAAAACTATTTTCTATGACCATATAAATGTATTAAGTTGAAAACATAATTTGAAATTTGAAATTTTATAATAAAAGGCGAAAAATAACTATATTTTTTGTTGTTCAATAAAACTTAAATGGCCTATAAAAGAAATGTAGCTGATATAGACCGTAGAATGGATCTTTGTGAATCCCATGGTATAAGTTAATTAAAGGGGGCTACAACACAAATTGTATTTGTATTTTTCTTCTTGCCTATTTGTTCTCCTAGTCCCAGTGTTCATGATTAAATTCAAATGCAAATATAGCCTTAACCAATGTTTTACTTTATTATGCACTCAGTGGTTGAATGGTCTGTATACCGCTCCACTCTTAAATTGCAATACAGATTCGTATGGCCACCATATCTTTCTGACCCAATGGTTTTTCTGTTACTGTCCTTTTGAAACAAGTGGAGCTACCGTTTTGTAGCTTAAGAATGACCATCATTCTTTTTATGGAATAAGCATGCTATATCATATAACAGTTACCGTTGCATATAGTGAAAACAATATAAACTACCAAAACAAATTTTAAACTACTTATTTCGTTATAAAATATGAAAACTGACATAGTTTCTCTCTTTCACGAGTTTACAAATATTTATGGTGGCTGTAATAATAGCTATGAACATTGCCTGCAAAGTCTGAAATGGTTTTCTTTTACACGAGACTGAAAAAAAGTATTATGCCGCTTGAAATATTTCAAATAAAACATGAAAATGTGTTCTTGTTAGTAAAATTTTTACTTTTGAATCATTTTAGAAATATTATGGGAAGGAAATTATACCAATAACTCAATTTTTTGTTTAAAAAAAATTATGCGTCAATAGCGTCTACCATTTATGTGTGGTAGTGATTTTTTTCTGTAGATTGGGAAACATACACTGTGCCCGGGCTTGGCGAGTATAGTAGAGCACTTGGCAATGTGACAATGAAAACTGAGAAGCCAGCTCAACACATTAGGCCTACATAAAAAATTGATAATATCAGCTGCACATAAAACGTTCGGTAAATCTTACGTTTATATGGAAACAAGTATACTTTTCGGTTTATATAGCTGTTAATTGGCTGGAATCGTTGTAATTGCCGAGACAATTTTAAATATTAGAAAATTTATTTCATGTGCAGCAAAAATATATTAACCCATAATATACCCTACAATACTTTCGGGTTAAGAAACCAGCTACCCACAGTGGTGGTCGATCGGTATAGGGCGTTATTATTATTATTATTATTATTATTATTAATATTATTAGCACTGCATCTTACTACCCGTTCGGGTTATACGCACCTACGCTAATGTGTAATGGTAGGGTGAATGTGAGATAAAATGGAGGACCCACAGTTTAACGTGGAATCCAAACCACGGTTGAGGCCTGGCATTCCCCACATTCACAAGTTGTGATTAATACAAGTCTTTTCATAGGTGAAGAAAGGGTTTGTCAATCAGATAAGTCTGTTCCGGGACCGAGGATTGAACCCCGGACCCCAGCACAGAAGTCCGTCACCTTACCCCTATACTACCAGGTCACCAACATTTTATAGATAATCTAGTGGATACCACCCTCATCATACCCAACCGGGATTCAAAACCCTACATTCCCATTACTTGTGATCCAATCCAAACGAGTTAGAGAGGGTGTACATATGACCACTAATATGGGGTTGACAAACTGTTAAGGAGGAGATATTGGATGGATCAGTCAATAGAGCAGATGACGCCTAAAGCTGGATGGCTTGGAATCAAATCCTTGTCATAAGGTTATTTTTCTATAATTACATAATCCCTCCATCAAAATGTAATCTGAAAATTAGTGTTTGCTTCTACCATCTAAATAACAAATTTTATAATGAAAACAAATAATTTCCACCAAGTTCTATGGACAATGACCAATCACAAAACTCACCAACATACCCTTAGTAAACATATTTATGCTCACGACTATACGTTTAGTTTCATTAACGAGTTTGTCGGTTTTGAGGGGAAGAGATAGAAGGGGGATGCCCTAGGGATTATAAAGGTTTAATTTAGAGTAGGTGTACCTGCATTGCATAGTAAGAGAGTGGAAAACCATCCAGGAAAAATCACCTTCAGTGCATCCAACCAGGATTGAACCCCGATATCCCCGTCTTCAGCAGTCTAATCTATCCTAAGAGTGATGACTATGTGGCCAATGAAGTGGATTGTTACAGTTCCAGGAAAATACCAGTGTACTTTATAGGACAATTTTCTCATTCTTAAGGCATAGTTTTTATTTAAATTACTATTTATACGTTTCTAATCGAGAAAACACAAGCGCCACATGTGGAACTATGAATAACTGTAAATATAGCTCTGCCCATATAAGCACTGATAATAGTTTGGAATGTGAACTAGGGCGTTCATGTTAAATAATTATTTTTTTTTAATACTATCAAGATTTTATAAACATCTTCAAGAGACATTATTTTGTCGTGGAGAGAAAAGATAATAGAGACAATGTGCTTTGTATAGGGTTGGTAAATTCGTATTTCATCACCGAGAGGGTTGCGTTTATAGAAGGTAGGTAGTTATTAATTCTGAAGCAGATATTTGTAATCAATATTATATTTAGCAACGTACAAGAATTTAGTTAAAGACTTTTCATATCATAAGTATTTTTTAGATATATTATTTTTGTGAAGTGGAAAATTTGTTTAGCGTAAATGTTATATATATTATGTCCGCATATATAGTTTCATATTTAAAATATAACAACATAATTTCAAGATCTTCATAAGTGTATTACTTGTGATTTTTTTTGTTTAAGTGTTGCGGTAATAAATATTATAAAACTGTTATGTTTTGCGTTTTAACGTCTACACCCTCTCTACTATCATAGAAGCTCCGTCTCAAGCATTATGGGTGTAAGACCGTCTAGTTAAGTACAAAGCCCGTTCCCCCCTTAAACCAGCATTTTCAGTCATACAGGGAATCGAAGCCTGGACACGTGGCGCGGTGGCCAGACATGCTAACGCCTCACGGCCAGCTGATTCATTAGACGTCTTGACCATTGACAATAGCCAAGCGACATAGATTAACAGGCAAATACAAGTCTCCCTTCACAGACAGTGAGAGAGAGAGAGCGATACATTCTTTCTGGACACTTGGCGCCGTGGGTAGACATCCTAACGCTTCACACGCAGTGATGAGAAACAAGGACAGGGGTTCGAATCCTGGTCCACTGGATGATTGCCACCTTAGGGAGTTTCCAGCTCAAAGGATCATATTTGACATAGGGTTGGTAGCAACATAATTACTTTTTTTTGAAAGGACATGGAAGTGAACCCCAACTTTTGCACGGAGAGTGAGACAGGGAAACACCTTACGGGAATCCGCTCTCCCAGAAAAAAATCATGACATGTGGCTAATATAGGGTTTCGAACCCCTGACATGTGTAAGACCGTCTCTTTGTTTCAATTGGTGTACTAGTTCCCATTCCCCCCTCTTAAACCAACATTTTCAGTCATACAGGGAATCGAAGCCTGGACACTTGACTCTGGGGGAGGGGGGGAACAGACAGACATGCTAACGCCTCGTGGCCAAGTGATTCCTTAGACGTCTTGACCATTGACCACGCGACATAGATTAACAGACCAATACATGTCTCCCTTCACAAAGAGAGAGAGTTATACATTCTTTCTGGACACTTGGCGCAGTGGGCAGTCTTCCTAACACCGTGATGAGAAAGCTGCTTCCTCCTTTATATGTAGCATTTTCTTCTTCACCATTTTAATACAATTCATATTCTGAAAAAAATTACACCTGCAAGCGGGAATCGAACCCTGGAAACTTTGGCTTACATATGTATCTTAGTACGTATACTGGTTTGTTCACATTAAGGGAGTAAGATATACTCGTAAATATATATTATGGATTAGATAAGCAATTCATCCCTGGATAGCAAACTAAGTCACAACAATGTTGGCGTCTCCTTCAGGTCTTTGATTGTCCAGCCGAGGATTTAAAAATAATAACGACATTTTAGTGCTAGTTTTTTTTATTTACAATCAGCAATTGATTAATTTAAAACAACAACAAGCAGCAATATTATTTAGGTATTTTGACCAATACATATAAAATACATCTACCAGCCAGAAAATGAGTAGGAGTCAATTTTATTGTTAGTCTTTTTTATTGACAATCAACAATTGATTAATTTAAAACATTCACAACAAGCAGAAATATTATTTAGGTCTTTTGACCAATACATATAAAAGACATCTACCAGCTAGAAAATGAGTAGGAGTCAATTTTATTGACAATCAACAATTGGTTAATTTAAAACATTCACAACAAGCAGCAATATTATTTAGGTGTTTTGACCAATACATATAAAAGACATCTACCATCTAGAAAATGAGTAGGAGCCACCTCCAAAATAGTTCAAGACACGTTGAGAGACTCTAGAGTGTATATTGACAATGTCTCCACAGTTTTTACCAGGCAATCTTACTCTTCCAACAAACTCAAGCACAATAACATTAGGTTCGGGCTCTTCCGATAGCACAACGTTATAACTTTTGTTTTTCTCAAGTTCGTTTAAGCACTTGACACGATTGTATTCCTCTTTCTCGATCATGTCTAACGCCCTGCATAATACCTCCTCGTCCCAACAGGTATCCTGGTGAGCAGCAGTTTGATGACATTGAATTTTGTGCCGAATAAGATTGGATAGCTTTGCGTAGGATCCATCACAAACGCAGCATTTAAATGGCATAATGTCAATTGGAGATGCAGCAAAAGAAATAAACACTCGCTCTTAACGGGTTTTTTTTTCAAAATTTCACCACTAGCTCCGATGACAGCAGCAGAGTACGTCTAGTTTATTAATTCACTTTTAAACATCACACTTTGTCCTCCGAGATATATCATACAGCGTGCTTTAGATTTAAAGCGCTTACAATCCAAATAATAGATTGACTTTGGAAGGAAAACGTTATCGAAACTGCCCAGGCTGAGTATGTAGTCGGCGGGCGTTTCACCTATAATTTTAACATTTGAATAATTTTTGTAAATTGTTAAATCCTCGAGCCTGTAGCCTCGCTCCTCTACTTTGTAAATTACCTGTCTATCACACACCGCGACACTGTGAACATTCTCTCCCGTCATATAGGCACGCCCCTCCATCGTATGGCCCACAAACATTAAATTAATATAGCCGGATTGAAGCATGGTGAGCGTACCTGAGAGCTAAACGTTCTGTAGAGTGCTCCGCTGCCCGTTGTTGTTAACTGCCGTGTCTCTTAAACGCGTTCAAAGTTCACAATGGTAGGTGAACAGGGTTTTACTCCGGCGCAGGTAAATACCAGTTTTTCTTTATTTAACTCACACACGTCTTCATCTGTAAGAGTACCAAACCGGCAGGGTAAAAATACACAAAACTCACCGTCTAGATAGGCTATTAGACGTCTCCCGAACTTTGTATTGACGGCTTTTAATTTATCAACCGAGTACTTTTGATCTACGGCTAGATCACACAATTTGACGGTCTGCACCGCGTCGACGATATTTACCAGCTGCTGTAACTTGTCCATATTGGCCCGCTCTACAAACGTTTATAAATAGACAACCAAGTGGGCACCCCTCTTTATAGCCACCCCCCTCCCTCGTTTGACGTCGCACGATATATTCTTGTCTCGATTTGTCTTGTCTGCCCGCCAACTTGGCGCCCGTGTCGATGACCTCGATATCTAAGCTTGTCTCAACTCGTCTTGTTGTGCCGACATACTGGCGCCAGGGTTGCGACATAACACGCGATGATTACGTCATTGGGAAAACCCAAGGTTGTCGAGGTCACGATATATTCTTGTCCTGACTTGTCTGCCCACCAACCTGGCGCCATCATTCTTGTCTTGACGACCCACCAAACTGTCGCCATGTATTCAGCCCTGATATATATTTACGGTCATTACTTATGCATTTTTTTTATGTACGGAAACATTACATTTATTTGTTGTTGTTTAAGAAGTATTGGGAGGGTCGGGTACACGTTATGGCCATTGGAGGCAGTGGATTCATATCTCGCTCAGGGGGGATGGTGGTTTTATACACTCCCTCACACCACATAAACGCTGGAACCATTCTAACTTACTCCTCCGGTCCGTGACGGTTACACACATCCATGCATTGAGAAAGACGCTACCAAACAAACAATTTTAGTAGACTTGTGACAGGGGTAGTGGCCCCTAACTGTGGATTCCGAGGCCCCTGATTGTGCATAATTAGAGATGCTAGAGTTGCGACATAACACGCAATGATTACGGCATAGGAAAATACCCAGGTTGTCCGGTCCGAGAGCTGCGGGTGGAGGAACATTTCCATGCATTTCGACAGACGCTACCAAACAAACAATTTTAGTAGACTTGTGACAGGGGTAGTGGCCCCTAACTGTGGATTCCGAGGCCCTGATTGTGCATAATTAGAGATGCTAGAGTTGCGACATAACACGCAATGATTACTGCATAGGAAAATACCCAGGTTGTCCGGTCCGAGAGCTGCGGGTGGAGGAACATTTCCATGCATTTCGACAGACGCTACCAAACAAACAATTTTAGTAGACTTGTGACAGGGGTAGTGGCCCCTAACTGTGGATTCCGAGGCCCCTAATTGTGCATAATTAGAGATGCTAGAGTTGCGACATAACACGCAATGATTACTGCATAGGAAAATACCCAGGTTGTCCGGTCCGAGAGTTGCGGGTGGAGGAACATTTCCATGCATTTCGACAGACGCTACCAAACAAACAATTTTAGTAGACTTGTGACAGGGGTAGTGGCCCTAACTGTGGATTCCGAGGCCCCTAATTGTGCATAATTAGAGATGCTAGAGTTGCGACATAACACGCAATGATTACGTCATAGGAAAAAACCCAGGTTGCTGAGATCACGATCTATTCTTGTCCCAACTTGTCTGCCCGCCAGCCCGGCGCCAGGGTTGCGATGATTACGTCATTGGGAAAACCCAAGGTTATCGAGTTCACTTGTCGCCCCGGCAGTCTGGCGTCAGGGTGGCGAAGGAGGAGGAGAGGGTCTCGGGAACCAATTACCACACTCTACCACCAACCACCATAGCGCAAGGTTCACACTGCTTGTTCCGGGACAGAGCCTTGTGACAGAAGAACCGATGTTCATTCTAGGCATGGCAGCCGTAGCGCAAGCTTCGTGCCGAGCCCTCCTGCCGCAACGTCAAGGACTGTATGCCCATAAATAAACTACAACGCCCTAAAACTCCCTACCAATTAATTAATTAACAACCAACATGTCCGGCGTATGCCAGCAATAAATAAAAAAACTCCAACGCCTCTATCCTACCAATTAACTAATTAATTAATTAACAATAATTAATTAACGATAATTAATAATTAATCAGCAAGAACCAACATGTCCAGGGTTTGTTGGGGGGAGGGGCAGGAGGAGGGGAAAGTATGTCAGGGGCGGGAGGGGTGGGAGCGGAATAACGGTAAAAAAACACCCCCCAAATATAGACCGTTTTCGATATAAACGCTCTGAATATGTTAAATATAGGCAGTTTTATGTATGAATGACTGTTCCGAAACGACCCCCCAAATATAGACCGTTTTCGATATAAACGCTCGAATATGTTACATATAGGCAGTTTTATGTATGAATGACTGTTCCGAAACGACCCCCCAAATATAGACCGTTTTCGATATAAACGCTCGAATATGTTACATATAGGCAGTTTTATGTATGAATGACTGTTCCGAAACGACCCCCCCACTACTTGTATAGCTTTAAAAGATGGTGTTATTTCGAACTCTAGAACCATTTTGATAACATATGCTCTTTATAAATAGCTAATTATAGCTTCCATATGTGTATAGGATTTTCTAAATTTTCCATAGATTGAAGTTTGTAGGAATTTGTTATTTTATTATTACATAGGCCTATTAATTATTGTTGTTTGAAATACATTTTAATTCACCATCAGGTCCATGTTATGTTTGAGGCCTCTAAGTTAGTATTTTTGAAACTGGACTCCGCCTTAGTTATCTGAGGCTACGTGGGGCAATTTTATAATATTACTTAGTTTTTAGCACTATAAAATAGCATCAGTAATTAGGATTGCCAATTTCTTTCGAACATTTATTTTTTCTGGTACAAAGGCTCCTTCGGTCTAAGTCAATATACGTTAATGTGTTAAATAACATGCTCTGGTAGCTTTGTCAGTTCGAAGTACTTTAGTATTAACTTTAACCGAAATTGGGTGGGGTGCGAGTGATTCTGAATTCTCTATAAGCGAAGTGCTCGGTGTAATAACCCATATCTTGTGTTAAGAGACTTAAAAACTAAAACGAACTTAATTACCAGAATGGTGGCTACTAGCTATATACATTTTCTTGTAAGTTATACAGTTATGGAAGCTATTATGTTTGTGCTTTTTTCAAATGAGAATATAAGTAGCACTTTTAATATGTGTATGAGTGTGTTTTTTTAAATATAAAGTCTTAAACCAAATGGAGCCTATGCATGCGACTCATCTTCTGTGTCTTATGTTTTAGTTATACAATATATGATTTAGGTTTTTATTGAAATTATTAGGGGTCATGGGGGAAGGCGCACCGTTTACCCCACCCCCTTGGGTGCTCAACTGGTTCTATGTAAATGCTTGGTGAGAGAAGTGCATTTTATCATAGCTATAATTAATTTATAAAATATGACAATTATTTCAACGGTAGTTATAAACTTATTATAATGCCACTTTTTGTCGTAAAGTGAAAAAATCAAAAGTATATCCGCTAGCTTTTATTTAATTAAAGGATACTAAACTTTTAATTCAACACCCTTTAAAAAAGGTTTAAACTATATATATATATATATATATACATATAATGTTATTATTGAATAGTTTTTGAGCCAGTGTGATAAAGGAGTTTCTCATTTTATAATGTCAAGTCAATATAGTAAGCATAGTATTTATCTTAAAAATGTTAATTCAAATTCAAAATTAATTATAATTATACAAAAATGTACATTTGTTTTTATATTTTAAAATGATGTATTTTCACTGTTTAAAATATGTTTTTCAAGTAATTAGAGTAAGCTCTAATAGTGTTGTTTTTTCATTGTATCTTCACGCCAGTCAATGCTTTCCGCTTTTAATAGCAAACAGAAGGTAGGTATGAGGAAGATAGAATGATGAGAAGTACCCTCGTTTGCGTGGAAATAGCGGGAAACCATTTAGGAAAAATTACCATCAGTACACCGTGTAATTGAGGAGCCGCTGTGTACACATTTTTGTCCTCGATTCATTATTTCACTGTACAAATCTTTCTTTCAAAAATTAAGACTAATTATTTAGAAAAAACAAAAATTAAACATCACTCAACTTTACACAAAAATATACAAATCATTACATTATTTAGTCTATATAAAGCAAAGGGCATGAAGCAAGACAGAGGTACCCGTCCACAATTCGTGAATCTCAAAACAAATTATGTTAGCGGGTTTGAAGAAGAACCAAAGAAATGTTTCCAGGGAACAATGAATTTTTGTCATGCTTTACTTCAAGGTCGTTTGCTATTATTAGGAATGGCGGGAGTAAAGAACTGTTGCCTAATACCTCCCTTCAAGGTCTCTTGTAGAGAGTGACGGAGTAGAGAGAAAGAGATCTTAGCCTGTTTACCTCTAGTCTATCAGAGGGGGGCCCTAATTTTGAGACGTGCGAGTAGCCATTCACTAGCTTATTTCTCTAATCTTGCACACAATCTCACAAACCCCTAATTTTGAAACGTGCTAGTAGCCATTCACTAGCTTATTTCTCTAATCTTGCACACAATCTCACAAACCCCTAATTTTGAAACGTATGAGCTGCGAAAACTGACGTCACACGATCGAATAGCGAGCAGATTCTACTCGCCAACTTCACACCGTGCGAGACAGGCCTTGTCTGTCAAGGAGAGCATAAAATAACAAAATGGATGCCATCCCCCTCTTCAGTTGCAGCTTTCTGAGAGTGATTTTGTTGAAATAAATCTACCAGTGTACAAAATAGGTTCACATAAGAAAAAAATATGATTGATTTGTACACTTTATTCATTCCTTCAATAAATTTATGTGTTTGGGTGAAAATATAATTACATATTTAAATTTTTAAATTCATTGATATCTGTCAATTAGGCTGAGTCGATAGAGTGACGTTCTCATAGTCTAAAGTTCACCTGTTCAAATCCTATCGTTTCCATTTTTTTTAAATGTATCAGACTTTAAATTATTGTATTAGTAAACATATAATTTGTTTTAAATAGTTTTTATGTAAGTATACAAGGTATTTGAGCCTACGTAGACAACCATAATATTCTTCTCTAAATATAATTTAACAAGGTAGTAAATTAAAAACGGTACATTAATTATGAAATTTTTATGGGTTTTATGACATAAAAATGTACACATTAAAAAAAATGCTAAGCAAGCTAATTATTATTATTCGCATAGTAAAAAAGTTTAGGGGATATTTTTGTTTTAAAAATAGTTGCGAAAATAAAATAAATATTTTACTACCTAATTATAACAAGGGATTTAAATTCAAACAAAAAATTAAAATAATCTATTCGGGGAAGGATCGATTTCGTCAACATTTGAGCTTCAAATAAGAACGCTACCAAGTGAGCTAATGTGGATATTAAGCTCAAGGACGGTTTAACTTCTACTCATATAACCTGAGAAAATTTTGAGACACGCTTAGATACAAGCTTAGATACAAGTGGAAGATGGTTTCCTAATAAAACGAAACAAATCGTTTTACATGATGCACTTAATACAATAATAGTGTTTACTTTAAGTTACGTATCTTGTACAATAGCACGTTGTGGAATCTCGTCGCCGCAATCCTTTGGCACGTCATGGTTTTACAATGTTTTTAGATTGAAAATTCAGTCGCAAGCGAAACAACACTATACTGACTCGCACGACAGTAGAAACCTTTCAAAATTTGCTCTGTTTTGGTACAGCCTGCGATTTGCGAGTTTATGAGTTGCGAGTTTACTTCAGCAATAGTAATTTTATTATTATTATTATTATTATTATTATTATTATTAGCTTATTGTTACAGCTTTTTAAATACTTTTGATTTTAATACTCTTAAGTTATCCATTATTTTCATCACATATAATTAACTGCATTGTATGATAATGTTTGAGAGGTTGGCAGTATGGGCTGAGGGTCAGTAAGAAAAATGGCGGACGCTTTTGTGTTTCATGTTTGTTAATTGATTATTTAGTGGACTTCCAGAACCCTGTTCCAGTGTAAAATAGTGCATAAATTGACGACGAGGATGTATCTTAATATAGATAATCAAAGTGAATAACAGTAATTCGTGAAAAAAAAGAGATGAAACAATATGTTTGTTCTTCTCGCGTGAAATCGTAATGGCTGTGTGCCACGTTTCAACAAGCGGTAGCATTAGCGTCAATCGTATAAGTGTCCGTGGAAAAGTCGGTGACAAAGACCAGCTGTGTGCAATATTATGACTATTATCCGTGCTACGATATCGTGACAATTTTTGTATTGGGACTGAAAGTAAATTAAACCATCTAAAATGGCCTTAATCGGTAAAATGAATGAATATAATCCTGAAATAGAACAGTTTGAAGCATATATGGAGCGCCTTCAGCAGTTTTTCATTGTAAATGTTGTTGAAGACGATATGAAAGTGCCCATGTTTATAACCATGATTGGACCTCATGCATACGGCATTTTAAAATACATACTGGCTCCAGAACTTCCGACTACCAAAAATTACGATCAGTTAGTGGCGGCTTTGCAAACACATACCTATGGACCAAAGTATAACATTATTGCGGAACGATTTATATTTAATAAACGGGATCAAAAGGAAAATGAATTTATCAGTGCTTATGTGGGAGAATTAAAAACGCTATCAAACTCATGTAATTACGCACAATTTTTGGACAATGCATTAGGTGATCGGTTCGTGTGTGGTTTGAAATCTGTACATATTCAAAAGCTACTTTTGTCTGAGGACGCACTGGACTTTAACGCAAGCAGTTAAAATTGCAAGCGGCATGGAATTAGCTGATAATCAAACAAAAATGCTGCGTCCGGTAATGCCTGTTAACGCGGTAAAACAAAATGTGTTTCGTCATAGAGAAAAGCGTTGTGAAAATGTCAGTTCTTTGTGCAAAAATTGTGGGACAGCTCATCGCTATAATGAATGCCCAGCTAGGAAGTGGCGATGTTACACATGCAATAAGAAAGGACATAGTAGTAAGGTCTGTCGATCTAGGAACAAAGATAAAAAAACATTTAACGTGAAACAAGTTGATCAAGCATCAAATGAAGTTCCTTCAGAAACTGAGACTGAACCTAGTGATTCAGAAGATATGGTAGGGAACCTGAATATTAACAACATAGCCGAAATACAGTCAAAAGGCAGACATATGGTACAATTGTTAGTAGAAGAGGTACCGTTGAATATGGAAGTTGACACTGGTGCTGTAGTATCCATTATCAGTAAAGGAATTTAAAATAAACATTTCCAGCATGTTCCATTGTAATCAACTAACTTAGTTCTCAAAACTGTTAGCGGAGATGCGCTGGAAATAAATGGAATAATTGAAGTGTGCGTGAAACATAATAATGACAATTATGACTTACCAATGGTAGTATGCAAATCAAGAACAGTGCCTTTATTGGGAAGACAGTGGCTTGATAAGCTTTGACCCAAATTGGAGGAAAGTGCTTGAACTGAAATCGGTTGAATTGGCAAGCTTGGAAGAACAATTCTCAAGTAAATATCCACATTGTTTTAACCAAAAAGGTGACAAAATTTGTGGATTTCAAGCAAATTTAATTCTAAAAGAAGATGCAATACCTGTATTTAAAAAAGCATATGATGTTCTTTATAAATTAAAGGAAAAGGTAAAAGAAGAACTCCAAAAATGGCAAAAAAAAGGAATCATCACACATATCCATAATTCACAATGGGCAACCCCTTTAGTTGTTGTACCAAAGAAGGGAGGATCCGTACGATTGTGTGCCGATTTCAAGACAACTGTGAATCCAGCTTTAAAGATTGACCAGTACCCATTACCTAAGATTCAAGACATATTTGCCAAACTCACAGGAAAAGTGTTTTGTGTAATAGACTTAAAAGAAGCATACCTACAGTTAGAAATGAGCCCAGAATCAGAAGAAGTGATGGTTATAAATACTGAGTTCGGTTTATTTAAGTGTCATCGAATGCTGTATGGAATAGCGAGTGGTCCAAGTATTTTTCAAAGTGTGATGGGCAGAATATTGCAAGGAATCAATGACGTGGTGTGTTATATTGATGATGTTCTCATCAGTGGTGAAACAGAACAACAATGTATGACCAAACTAAAAATGGTCATGAAACATCTTAATGATCATCATATTAAGATAAATTGGAATAAATCCGAGTTCTTTAAGACTGAAATAGAGTATCTTGGGTTTACGCTTTGTTCTGAAGGAATAAAACCTACAAAAGCGAAAATAGAGGCAATTTGAAAGTGTCCAGCTCCCAAGGATGTCACACAACTCAAATCCTACTTGGGATTACTCAACTTTTATGCTAAATTTATTCCAATGTCATCAACTCTCCCACAACCATTGAACAATTTGCTGTCAAAGAATGTGAAATTTGAATGGACAAAGATATGTGAAGAAGCTTTTGAGAAAAGCAAAGAAATGATAATCAACCATAACTTGTTAGTTCATTACAATCCGGGCTTACATTTATGGCTCGTAACAGACTCATCACCATATGGTGTTAGTGCGGTATTTTGTCATGTTATTGATAATGATGAAAAACGGATAGCCTTTGCAAGTGCTACTTTAACATCAGCACAGAAGAATTATTCTCAATATGAACGAGAAGGATTGGCAGTGATATTTGGAATACAGAAGTTCCACAAGTTTCTCTATGGGCAACAGTTTGAAATAATCTCGGATGCGCAAGTAATACAGATAATTTTTGGTGAAAAAAGAAATATTCCAACACTAGCAGCCGCTAGATTGCAAAGATGGGCTTTGATACTATCAGCTTACAACTATAAAGTGAAATATCGAAACAATGTCAAGAATGCGGATATGTTATCAAGATTACCCCTTGAAGAAGCTTTTCTAGATGAAGGAGAGATCTGTGCTATTTCCCCTCCAATATTAGTGGAAAAAGTAGTAAAGGAAACAGCAAAATACAACATTCTAGTGGCTGTACGAGAGATGTCAAATATAGGATGGCCAAATAAAGTGGGTCCTGAACTTGTACCTTATTTTAGGAGACGAGAAGAAATTTCCACAGTTGAAGGTGTGCTTGTATGGGGTGCTCGTGTAATTATTCCTAAGAGTTTAAGAAATGATGTTCTTAAAGAATTGCATGATCATAATCTCGGCATTGTGAAAATGAAATTGTTAGCTAGATCAATATGCTGGTGGCCTAGCATAGACGCCGACATTGAAGATACTGTAAAAGGCTGTGAAACGTGTCAGTTTACTGAAAACCTAGGAAAATACAAATATTTGACACCATGGCCTATCACAATTAAAACATTTGAAAGGGTGCATATAGATTACGTGAACTATAAAAGTCACATGATCTTGGTGCTAGTTGATTGCTATTCGTTTTGTATTGAAGCATGGATTGTTGAAAGAGCTACAGCACAAGAAACTGTGACCAAATTAAGAGAGTGCTTTGCAACATTAGGCATGCCAGATGCGATTGTGTCTGATAATGGTTCACCTTTTAATTAAGAGGAGTTTGTTGAGTTTTGCCTTAGTAATGGAATCAAGGTAATAAAGTCGCCGCCGTATTATTCACCATCAAATGGTACTGCAGATAAAGCGGTTCAAATTGTAGCAGGA
This sequence comes from Timema cristinae, assembly GCA_039000515.1. Lineage (NCBI taxonomy): Eukaryota > Metazoa > Arthropoda > Insecta > Phasmatodea > Timematidae > Timema > Timema cristinae. The sequence continues at coordinate 26,929 of JBCFYV010000120.1, forward strand.
AAATTGAAGAAGATGGTATACCAAGCCCCCAACGTTCCGCTTGACCTACTGTTAGTGAGCTTGTTGTTTCACTGTAGAAATACTCCAAATACAGTGACTGGGAAGACTCCTGCTGAACTAGTATTGCGATTCGCACCAAAAACAAGATTGCACATGCTAAAACCAAGCTTCAGTAAACTACGCGACTCAACTATTCATCAAAAACAACCACTGGAGTTCTTCCCACAAGAAACAGTCAAAATAAAGATGCCAGGATATAATGAGTTTAGATGGGAAACTGGTGTCATTCTTAAAAGATGCAGTAAAGTGACATACTTAGTTTACTGTAGTGAAACAAGAAAAGAGCGACTTTTTCATGCAGATCAATTAAGGAAACTAACATGTGAAGGGCCAAACACAGAACCACAGCCCACAGACGCACCAGTAATCCCAGGACGACTGTCGTTCTGCCATCGGAGCCTCAAAAATTTCAGAGGCCACCATCACCTCAAATGGGAATAAACCTGGGTGAGGAGGGTGATTCAAACCCTTTAGAAAGGCCTGTACCAGCTCCAATTCAGCCTACTGCAGTGGAAATCCCGGAGACAACACCTCTCGTCCTGCGTCGTTCATCTAGGAGAACAAAACCTCCAGAAAGACTGAATCTTTAATGATAATGCATTAGACCAACCACATGTAACATTAGGTTTCTTATTATTTTGTAAGAAGAGAGTGCATTGTATGATAATGTTTGAGAGGTTGGCAGTATGGGATGAGAGTCAGTAAGAAAAATGGCGGACGCTTTTGTGTTTCATGTTTGTTAATTGATTATTTAGTGGACTTCCAGAACCCTGTTCCAGTGTAAAACAGTGCATTAATATGTCCTATTTTTTGTAATTATTCATCATCATCATCATCATCATCATCATCAATATGTATCATTATTTAGCTATGATTTCTTATTTTATTTTTTTATCATACGAACTTATATAGTACTTGTGTACTTTTCAGTGCTGACTTGTCATAGGGCTCACGACTGTTGGTATGCACTATAGTAAATAAAAATGGAAATTATTATCATTAATATTATTATTAGAATTACATTTATTATATAAAAGTAAGAATAAAATAGGGTTTTCAGAACAGGGGGGTACCGAGTCTCCCCCCACCCCTCCCTCCCCTCCCGCGCCTCGTATGTTGGAGCTCGCGCGCGGGCTCTCTCATTATACATGCATACAAGCTACAGAGGGGGTGTGGGGGGATGATCCTGTGAGTCGCCAGAGGAGGCGGTGCACGAAAGGATGGGTTGTATGATTGGCTCAGACTAGGTAAGCTCGCCAAGGGGCGGGAGAGTCTCACGAGTATGATCTTGAAAAAAAAAAGGGGTAACCTTTAATCTTAACGTTACATTTTTCAAGTTTCCCCCTTTCGGGTATGTGTCACATGAGGGATTTCTTTCTTAGTTTCGGTCTGCCCTTCTCGAATACAATATTGAAAAAGGGTGACCTTTCATCTTGGTGTGACTTTTCCAAGCTTTCTCTCCCCTCGTTAGAAACGTTTGAGGGCGTGGATATGTGACATGTGATAGATATCTTCCGCAGTATCGGCTTGCAGGCTCAAACTCCCTGGCTGTGAGAGCACTTAAACTCCGGATGTTCGCATCTGTTTTGCTTTCATCTGTGCGGGAGAAGCTTTCGAACCTGACAGTGATTCATTTTAGAACGTAAGTGGTCTGTGGGAATTTTAAAAGAATATCTTCAAGAGGGAACTTAAGAAATAGTTTAATCATGTTGGTAAATGAGTCTCTTGACGTGAGGTTTTAGAACTAGGGGACGAAAAAAATCTTTTTTCTTTGAACTAAGAACTTTAGACTTCCCACGCTCTGTAGAGGGTGGGGCTAAGAGTCCCTCCTTCCCTCCACTCATCCTGCAGCTTGGAACCCCTTCTCGCCACGCCTCCTGTAGAGGGGGTAGTTTGCAACCCTCACTTCTTTCTATATATTGAGTTAACCCTTTAAGATGAAATCATTAGCTACCATCTACATTCTAAAGATTAACAACAATGTCTAGTGAATACGTGGCTGCTTTTTTGACCGCGATCGGTTCGAGCGAGATAGTAACACGGAAGTTAACGGATTTAGAGATCGGTCATGGATATTATATCACGAATATAAAAGCATTAACAACCCGTTATGGCCGTTGAGTTCTCACCTTGCTGGAGGGCAAATATAACGTGTGGTAACCTAACAGGTTCTCATTACTCAGCGACGGGCAGCTGGAAGACATTTCCAAAGCGGGCTTACTGCTTGTATACAAAAGCATCTCCAAGAATAGCAAGACAGCTATCATAAGCTTTGAAGGTACGTGAACACTCAAATTTGGGTGGTGTGTGTGTGTGTGTGTGTGTGCGATTATTGCAACCATTTCTAGGATTAATCAAATCGGTCAGAAGATGTATTTTTCACGTCATGCGCAAATGATGGTACATAGTACCCTACTCGTTCATGTACTTCTACGCTAACGATCCAGGATCAACCCTCGGGTTCACTTCCTTTAATTCGACCTTCCCAATTCCTAATTAGTACTCTGAATGATTTTACACTCTCCTCATGCACAAATGATGGTACATAGTAGCCTACTCACCCTTACTTTTAAATGTGCATATCCTGGAATAAAGTAAAACCGATTATTGAAACCATTTCTAGGATTAATCAAATAACCTAAACTATTTTAAATAAAACTACAGCGTCACCTTGCCGTAATTTGATATTGTCTTTAATTCGAATTTTTCACCCGGTCCCTAGATGATGCGTTTGTTTTTGACTGCTGAGGATGTAGGGGAACAAGGTTCAAATCTCGGCTAGGATGAACGGATTGTGGTTTTTCCACTCTCCCTCTACGAAAATGCAGGTTCACTTCCTCTAATTCAACATTCTCAATTCCTAATTCATTAGCGTAATTAGTACCCTGAATGATTTTCAAATCTCGGTTAGGATGAACGGAGTGTGGTTTTTCAACTCTCCCTCTACGCAAGTGCGGGCTCACTTCCTCTAATTCAACCTTCCCAATTCCTAATCCATTAGCGTAATTAGTACTCTGAGTGATTTGAAACTCTCATCACGCACAAATGATGATACATTTGTTATGAATAGTAGCCTACTCTTCCTATTATTCCACAACATGCTTGTTTTGATGGTTATGTCCGAATTAATTTTTGTGCTATGCTAACTAACCCATTTGTTTCTGATAGCTATAGCGTACTTTCAATAAAAGACAAGTGAAGCTTATGATCAATGATTGTAATAATTTATAGTTTAAGTTGAGGATTGTTGGTTAAGCTAATTGAACTGTTAGTGAAATATTCACAATGAGTAAAAAACCGATTATTGAAACCATTTCTAGGATTAATCAAATAACCTAAACTATTTTTAAAAAACTACAGCGTCACCTTGCCGTAATTTGATATCGCCTTTAATTCGAATTTTTCACCTGGTCCCTAGATGATGCGTTTGTTTTTGACTGCTGAGGATGTGGGGGGGGGGGGGGGGGGGCAAGGTTCAAATCTCGGCTAGGATGAACGGAGTGTGGTTTTTCAACTCTCCCTCCACTGGGATTTTACCAAGCTCCCACCCATATCATCGTCTGATTAAAAAAAAAGATGTCTCTAAAAGCTATTTGGAGCTTCCCACCCCAGATAAAAAAAATAAATGCCTCTCTCATTTATTTGGAGTTATCCTTATATGGATTTATTTTAATTAGATGCTTCTAGAATCTATAGGTTAGCTTCATAAATATTTTCAATTGTATTAGGAGTTCAATGTGTTCTTCTCCCAACAAATAGTTAATTTTTACGAGTTGTTTTGAGGTAATGCATTGCTTACCGCCACAATTGTCACAAAAATAAACCAGAGTAAATTCAAGCCCATTTCTTATTTCCTTTTCTAGTTTATAGTGACTTAACGTACATGATTTGGAGTGTTCATCTAATTTAATTATCTGTTTAGAAAAAGGCATTACATCAATAATTCGGTGACCCGTAGTGGAAGAATCCTGTATTCTTTCAACTTTTCAATATTTTCTATGAAAAGTGGTGGTAAGGTATTTTCATTACTATATTCATATTTTGAAATAGTGTTTTCACTAACGAGTGAAGGATGTTCCACATTCGGTGGTAAATCCTCCAATTCGTCATCTTCATCAAAAAATTTTACATAGTTATTTATTTATTACAAAACGTCTTACCATTCATCTAAGCTATTCGCATTTAGTTATTATAATAGGGTAAGAGTAAGTAAAGTAGAATAGAGAAGAAATATACCGGGTTTGTGTAGAGGAAACGTGGGGAACTGTTACTAAAAGAAGCTTTGGTAGATTACACCAAGTCGGAATTCAAACCTTGACCTCCCACTGACTAACAAACCAGAAAAACGTGTAATTTACTCGGCACGCATACTGATTAGACCTTATAATCACTAACCCATAACTTATAAATTATATTATAATACAATCAACACCTTATATTTTGTGTATATATAAGGACTATTTTAAACTTTAGGTAGCCAACACACTCGATTACAAAAACTTGCCATCATTTCCGTTTGGAACCAATTAAACGCAGCCACATTGCATGTACAAGACTGTAAAAAAAAATTACAATTTATTTATTAACATAAATATATTTGGCACATTTTTGGCATATTCGCAGAATTTTTTTTAGAAGATAAACAAATAAAATACGCCTAAATATACTTTAACAAACACAAAATACAAATATTAGTTGAAATATTTTCAAACTACAGTTCCTTTTAAGTGATTCAAATTTGTTTCCGGTTAATTATGATTCTTCTTTCTGGATTCTCCATCTCTTTAAATCTCTTGATCGTTTTCTTCTTTTGCATACTTTACTTGGAAATGAACGAGGCTTAGACATTTTGTACACAGTAAAATTCCCATAAAAGTTGATTAATATCGAGGCCATAGTCGAGAAATTTTATGAACAATATATATTGCTTTATTTATGGTTTAAACAATACCAAAATTAATGTAAAAGTTCAAATTAGGGGCTGTGTTACCATAAAAAGCACTTCAGAAAGCATCCAGAGGTGTTTAATAATTATAATATTTCTAGCCTTCGGCAGCTATGGTGTTAGGCTTCCTTAAAAAATACTTCAGAGAGCTTCTAGAGGTGTTTAATATTTTGATTTTTTTCTAGCCTATGGCAGTTATGGGTGTTATGTAGCCATAAAAACCGCTTCTAGAGGAGTTTAATACTTAGAATTTATCCTAGCCTCCATCAATTGGGGGATGGGCCACCCCTGAAATTATTTGCTGGCTACGGCCTTGATTAATATAATTATATTTTTGCCAGTTAAATGGTAGCTACTCTCAAACTAAAATATAAAACTAAACAATGTCAAAGGATACTGATAGCAAGACTGTACAGCTTTCACACATTAAATAGCTAACAGGCAAGAACAGTATAAAATATCATAATATTACTCTTGGTATGGTTTTGTACCTCAATACTTTTCTCAGCTGGTTTTGAAAAGTTTGCTAATGATCTTCATCCCCTCATATCTCCCCGCCCGCCCGCCGCTGTCAATCAAAACACAAGCGGTCACTTCTACCTGTGTTTGGTTCTCAACGGTACGGCCCGGTTTGGCTGTATTTATTTCTGTGAAAATCACATAATTTCGGGCAATTTCCTAACCAGTTTTTAAAATATTATAGTAACGATTGTATTAAAAATGTCAAATGAACCAGTATTTATTGCTAAATAAGGAGAGTTAAATTTAATTTCAAAATACAAAGTAGTTTTCTAATAGGAAATTTATTTGTAAAAGAATGAGAAAGTCTGCCGCCGATTCAGTTTCATTATTTATTAAATACAAATTAATACCTTGGAAAATATGGTACAGACCGTGCCTAAAATATGTTTACCATATAGTGCTATACTATCCGTACATCCACAAAAAAAATTAAGGCTTTTTCTTGTATTTCTTAATACTTGGATACGAATTAGTATTATTAAGTTAAATTAAGCATTATAACAATTTAAACAAAAAATACATAACAATTTTGCTCTATTATTACTTATTTTAATATTTTTATTCTATTAAAAAGGCTCACAACCATAAAAATAAGAAAATAAAATAAAATATGTTCACTCTTGCACAGCCTTAATGATAAAAATATTAAAAGGAAGTAGAAGGAAAATAGGGACGTAGAATGCTTTGAATCATAGTCTGTTTAGTACAAATAATAAATACATTTTACAAAACTATTTAATAAATTATTTAACAAAACATTTTTTGAGCAGTGGCTATCTCGAAACGTGAATTCAGACTTGAGCTCACAACAATAAGGTTCGTGATATCATTCCATATAGTATGCATAGCATATTTCGTGACCCTAGCTAAATAAACGTGGCCGTGATCGTATGTACAAAAATGTGATGACATCTATCAGCACAGACAGGAAAACGTTTCACTTTTTTTTTTTGCCGGAATATATTTAAAATGGCCTAGAATAAAAAATAAATAGTATGGCAGAATCGCAGGTACTTTATCATTGCGTATATCCACTTTTTAATGGGTCAGCTCAGACAATGACATCATTCGGGTGACGATATGATGATTTGATATTTACACTGATCTGGACCTCTGTTTTCAAACCAAATAATAAATCGTTTTATTTGGCTATTTTTTTAAATTTAGGTGTTTTAAAATTATGTACCATAATACATTTGTTTTAATTTACTAAGAGCACAAGTTGTTAGTAAGTTTTGAAAAATAGTCATCAGAAAACCATCCTTAAAATATATTATTTACCCAAAATCAAGTAGGCCTCTACAACGTGTTATGATTCATGATAAATACACGCTGGATAGACATTTGAACAAAATCGTTAAAAATATTTTGAATTTTTGAAAACTAGTCAATAGTAAACTACCCTTAAAAGAAATTTGCCCCAAAAATCAAGTATACAGTATTAATTGTCATCTTAAGTACACCCAAGATGTAAGTTTTAATCAAAATTGTTAATAGTATTTTTGAGAAATTTTGAATTATTTTAAAATTAGTCATTAGTAAACTGCCCATAATCCAAATTTTTTCTCAAGATAAATTATACAGTACTATCGATCATCTAAAAAAATCCCCAGATGTACACTTTAAACAAAATTGTTTAGGCCAATGATTGGGAGGTCGGGGTTCGAATTATGGCTGATTGAACTGAAAGCTGGCTTTTCCCTGAATGGTTTTCCACTGTTCCTCCAGGAAAATTCTGATTCATTTTCTCTACATTAAACCTATCTCATCTCAAAGCCCATTATAATTAGCACATAAAATTATAACTCGAACAGGTAGTAAAACGTAGTGCTAAAAAAATCTTCAACAGTGAAAAGTAATCAAGTCAAAAAGCATATTATTTTTGTAAAGTTGTAAAATAAAATTGTTTCGCTTACCATCCTTGCGCCAAATGAAATCGGCATCCTACTATTTTTGTTTGTGGAAATGTTGACACGATGAACTTGTGGATAGCTTGCTCGAAATCAATCACAATGTATAAAGCTTGAAGGTAAAGTTGTCTCTTCTCGCAATCCTTTAGGATTCTCATAGCGTCAATGTAGCTCTGCTTTTTCTTGTTTTTAAGTAGGCAAAAGACTAGAGGTATGTATGACCCCTCGAAATACCCATGTACAGTAAAAAGCTGAAGAAAATGTTTCGGTGCGTATTCAAAGGTTCCATCCATTAACGCAATTTCATTCTGACACAAATACTCAAGATTTGAGTCACAAGAAAATATCAAAAAGCCCCTTCTTTTTTTCGTTTTTCAACAAAAAGTTTTCATCTAGAGTAGTACTTAGTTCAATCGATTCTAAGGCAAATTGAATTTCGTCGGAAGATTTAGTCAACTTTATTTGTGTTTTTAGCCTAGTATAGTTAATGTTATTCTTGATTGATTTCATGCCATGCGGGTCAATGTTTCTATAGTTTTTTTCTGTGTCTGTACCTCTTTGTAGATCAACTTCAAAGGCCTTCCTTCAATATCTTCAGCTTTCCTCTTAACTGCGTTGCTGATGAATTTTTTGTTCAACTATTGATCTAGTAGTGGTTCATGGTTGTGTTGGTCTTCAATCCAAAAACACATATTTCCACAATCAAGTGTGAATATTTTGGCCTTACATTCCTTTTTGGTGCATCTCCACCTCTCTTCCCTCGTCATCTTTAGTTGATTCACCTATCGATACGTATAATTATTATAGGCAATCATATATTTCCCCCATTCACTATAAATCTTTTCTATATCAATAATTATCACTAATATCACAGTCTACACAAAACCCGAACAAAATTAAAACAATTACACACGTGGACAGTCATTTTTTCCGGCATGATTTGTAAATACTGGGGATGTCAGGAAAGCTAATAACAGATCTTGTTGGGGGCTCTTAGGGCGTTTATACATTCCACTGCCAAAGAAAGGGAATACATGACGTAGCGAGAGCTTGTTCTCGTTGGTATTTGTTTATTTCGTTCCCCCCTCTTCCTGAACTAGAGTTGACGCAATTCGGGTCCCGGTTAAGTAACATTTTTTAATCCTCTAATGACTGGTGCAGTTGGGCTTGACCTCAGGATTATGAGGGCTGGAGCTGGACAGGAGGTCATTAGGTGGAAGGATGAGTGACAGTATGATTGAAATTTTACATCCTTTGGCACCATCCCATCTGATGATATAGATTGGTTTTATTACCACATATATATAAGGGTTTTAAGGATAATAAAATTAGACAGATTAACTTGTCAGCTTCTTTGTCGGCATTATTTGGTTTTACTCTCACCCTTTTCTATATACTAGTGATAAAATGTGAGAGTTATAATGTGAGTGAGTGTGAGAGAGATTGAGTAAGAGTGATTATGTGTGAGTGTGTAAGATGGGTCCCCCAAAACATTACTAAGATATAATTATTATTAAAATACACTCAAAATTAAGTGGTAACATGGAAACATCACTGAACTCATTTGTGTGATGCTATTTGAAACAATATGCACCAACTCTTTACTTAGATCACTAAAATTACTATCAAAGCATATTAAAAATGTATTTTATCTTTTATGAATTTATAAAACATAAAAACATAATTTTTTTCAGATAATTGTATTGTTTGTGAATTTCTAAAATATGCCTGAAACTCAACGTTACAATAATATAAAATGTTTCCCCACTCTAGGAAAGCAATTGCCTCATACATAGAATATTTATAAAGAAAAGTTGTGTTAGGACCATTTATTCTAATGATAATTTTGTAAACAGGTACAAAATAATAAAAAGGAAAAATTCAAAAAATTCAAAACAATGCAAAACCTTTATTGGTGTGTTTGGTATATACACATTTTTACAGTATTTTTTTCTATATTTTGAACCATACCACAAAAAGAAAAATTGAGTTTATATTTTTAACCTAAGAGAAATATCTTATTCGCCGATATTCAATCATATACAAATCAAGGTTTCCGTGCTGATGTAAACAAAGAATGAGTGTACAGATAAAATAAAGTCTTCTACATCTGATTATTACTAAACAGTGAAACATACATTTATTATAACTATGAAACTGAATAAAATTTCTTCAGTATAGGAAATTAATTAATTCAATCAAATATGTGTTTGGGCCGGCTATTATAACGGTCATTTTGTGACTAGAGTCAAATATTTAAATATAAAGAAGAAAAAAAAGCAACAATGCAAACAAAACTATGTATTTAATAGTAATATTTTTTTGTATATTAATACTTAATTTTTCTCTTTGTTGCACCACACCACTTAGTAAGAATGGAACTAATTTTATTTTTAGCCAAATAGATATATGTTATTTAAATTAGATAAGCAAGCCTCCAGATGTTCTGCTAGTGAGTAGTGGCTTATATTTTCAGTCATTATTTGTTGATATTACCATGAAAACCTTGATTTGTTTGGTTTCCGTGGTGATATAAGTAAAGTATGATTGTACAGATTAGATAAATACTGCAAACACACAGCAGAAAAATCTGAAATTTTTTTTAAAAAAATCGGGTATTCATTGGTGACTGCACTTAATTTTATGACATTCTGAACCCCTAGCCTTTAAAATTATGGTTAGTTTGACCTTGCCGGTTCAGACGTTTTCTCGTAATTTCAATAAGCTGAAATGAGCTTATCAAATTATATATAAAATGTTTATATTTATGTATTTGCTGTACGTTTTTATATCAATGGTTCTATCATACTACCTTAGCTATTGAAATTTCAACATTTTAGTCGTATTTGTGTGTAACCCAAACGAGTAGTGAGACGAGCTGACAAATAGAAATTCTTCCCATTGTTTCAGATATTTGATGAAAGATACTGATTGTGATGAATTCACACTCTCACAATTTTTGGAGAGGCAACGAATATTGTTGCATGGCAATGAAGCCAGGGCCTTTAAGCATATTCCAAAGGTAAGGATAACTTAATTCACATAGTGAATTTATTTGGAGGGTGCGCAATGAGACCATAAATTTCTTTACAATACATTTGAACTTGGCGACTCCCAAATTGTATTAATATGTATTACCAATATCCAAACTTTATTAATATGCCCATATCCCATAGTGCCTCCTATAATATAATCCCAGCTAATACTTTGTAAGCAGATTAAGCTGAAATAAAATGTGTTGCTGTATATATAGTAGTGTGTTTTCCATTTTCACACTTTTTTTTTTTATTAAATGACCAATACAGACAAGCTTGGCTACAGGAATATTATACACAAGTTTGAAATTTGAGGCTGGGATTTTAGACTTTGCCTATCAAGGTGCGTTAGTATGTATTTGAACCATATCTATGTAGCAATGCTAGTATATTTCCATAAAATTCATCCTCCTTTCCGTATTTATTAGATAGATAACGCTAGGAGGTCAGACCTAGTCAATATGACCTGCAAGCCTTCTAGTGGAGTTCCTTAGTGTATAATTCTACAAAGATCGTGACAAACTGGACTAAAGCACAAACTTGGTACACTGGGTCTGTACACCTGCTATAAAGGTTTCATGGGCAGGTGCCCGATATTTCGGTCTGCCATCTTGAAATACGTCGCCATCTTGTATTTTAAATATTAATTTACTCTAACGCTTTTTTCTAGCTTTCTAATTGACGGATTTTTGACATTTTTTATGCAACTAAAACTATCAGTAATTTCATGGTCTCATTAAAAACCCGATCTGTATAAGAGGTATACATTAAAGATAATTTAAAATTTCTTATCTTTGACTTAGACATAACCCATTTTTACAGGAAAATGGTGCAAGATAGGAAAATGTGTTTCTATACATTTATAAAGAAATGTTTATTACCTTTAATTTTGATACCAAAATCGTAAATATCAGATGCTATACAAATAAGTTACAGCTGTATTATTAATAGCAGGTCTGGCTTCTTCATGAGTGGGCCCGGGTGCATTTATTGATTTTGGGCCCTTAAAAGACACCTAAAAGAACAAAATTAAATCTACATATTAATTGTAGCTAGAATTTTATAACCAATATAACATATATTTTTCAAAGAGATGTTAAACAGAAATTAAAACGTATATCGGTACTGATTAAAAACGAAACGACACAAAATCAGCTTATGCATGAAGCGATACTAGTAGTTATCGTATTGACAGTGCGCGGTCTAGTTAAGGAATAAGGACTGATGGTATACTGATGGTCATCATTTGTTTGTGTTTCAAGGTTATACTGGGGATGGGAACCCTCTCCCCTCATTCCTACATCCATAGCTCAATGTTGTCAGCTTATCATAGTGCGAGAAACAGAGATGGGAGAGCACATTGCGCGTCACAACAATATGCAACACTTAAATGACCTTAAAATATATATTTTCCTGAATCCGAGTATAGTAAGGCAAGTGGTTGGTACGTGCGAGCAAGGGGTTGGTGACAACTGTTTGAAGGATCAAGATGAGATCAAATACAGTCTTGTCAAAAATATTGTGAAACCTACTTACAGGAGAAAAATAATATTAAATATTTTTTCTTTATATTATCTTTCACTTGCTTAATCTTTTTAAGCCTTTCGCAGGCTAAAATGGGGCTCCTTCAAAGATGGGGGCCCGGTGCACCGCACCCACTGCACCCCCCATGAAGTATCACATTTGAAGAAAACTCTTCATTTCTACTAATTCATCTGTGTAGCTTTAGCAAGATTACACAAGGAAGCATTTTTGACAAACTGTGGTCTGGATTTGACTTTGAAAAATCTAGCGATGAAAAGAGAAGATGACAAAAGAGAGTGAAACGTTCAGATACGGGGATATGATTCTAAGACTGATCAGCTTATTTTAATAAATTATAAAAAGTATGATTTTATTCATACATAAAAAGTCTTCTCTTTTTAATTATTTATTAAAAGACAAATATTTATTATATTTTCAACTCTTCAAAACTAATCTATACATACACATATAGGCCTATGTATATATATATATATATATATATATATATATATTATATATATATATATATATATATATATATATATATATATATACTTATTCCCTACATATACACTTATACCGTATATTTGAATTAATTATGTAAGCGACGATTTCAATTATTTTAATAAGTTTGTACATTTCTTCTTTTTTGCATCGCGTCTTACTGCCCATCCGAATGAGTTGTCAGTGTTCACCGCACAGTTCGGCTTACGGTTCGGTGTACAGTTCGGTTCGCCATTCCACTCGAGAGTGTGTGCACGGCTTAATGTGGTCATCTAGAACATAATAATATTATTATTAGCACCACGTCTTACTACCCGTTCGGGTTATACGCACTTACGCTAATGTGTAATGGTAGGGTGATTATGAGATGAAATGGAGGACCTACAGTTTAACGTGGAATCTGAACCACGGTGGAGGCCTGGAATTCCCCACATTCACAAGATGTCTTGTCAGAGGTGAAGGAAGGGTTTGGAAATCAGATAAATCTGGGACCGAAGATTGAACCCCGGACCCCAGCACAGAAGTCCGACACCTTACCCCTAGACCGCCAGGTCACCCTAAAACATAATAATATGGACTGTGGACTTTATAAAGCTTTTAAAAACTCCTAGTTAAGTCTCCAATTTTCTTTATTTCATGGCTAAAACTAATGTTGTCCGTAAGCCTGACTAAAAGATTACAAATTTGCCTGATTGTTGCATTTCCTAATTGTTTTTTTGTCAAATATATACCATGAACTTCAATCGTGTGGTTTATTAATAATTTAATATACTCCATTTGTTGACTTTGTGAATTCAGCTTGTATGGCATGCTATAAATTAGTTTTATGTGGACATTGTCCATATTTCAAATTGAAGGGTCCACGGGAAAAAAGGGGGGATGTCATATTTTATAGTTTTCCAGAAAATGAGTTTTTAACATTCAATCTAATGCTACTTCTTTAATTAATTGTATATCATCATGAACTTTGCTTATCTTTTGTATTATTGTATTGTGCAACTTGTAAAACTGTTTAACCTAAATTAAAAGATATATTCCATTAAAAATAAATATATATATTAAATAAATACAATTTGTTTTAGGAAAAAAGGGGGGATGTCAACAAAAAGGGGGGAATGTCAGAAAAGAAGCCTTTATCATCAATCACTAGTTTTGTTTATTAAAAACTAAGTATTATCTTAAAGATTACACTGAAATAATATTTCCTTAGTAAAAACTAGTTTCTAAATAAAATAAAAAAACTACTGGAACCCAAAAACAGTCATAAACAAATAAAATTAATAAAAAAGATAAATAATCTAATTTGAGAACATTTAAGTGGTCCTTAATACCATCACCGTTTTTATATTTTTCTTCTTTATAAACTCTTCTGCTTCACGGCTTTTTGTATTTTAACCATATTTAGAAATACCATCTCATTTTTTTTTTGCAATATTTATTCTTAGATTTTTCTCCTGGAGCCATCTTTGGAAGCTGAGAATAGAATTTTCTGGCTTCCTCCCCACAGAACTTCTTTAGTTGTTGAAGGTCTTTGAATTTTTCGTACGAAATTGGCAGGGGATCTGTTAAAAAAAGGTGTGTACTTTATGGTTAGCATGAATTTTTCTATGAATATTTTCTCTAAGTTAGGTTAGACTAGGTTAGGTTATGTTAGTATAGTTTATGTAGGCTGGGACTTACTGGGGCGTGAAAAACTACCACAAGATAAAATATTTCATTTTCTTAATACCATATGTTTTAATTAATTCAATGATAATATTACTCACCTTGGTATGCAACCTCAGGAAGGATAAATTCTCCCTGTCGTAGTTTGGGACCGTCTGATGGTGGAAGTGAACCTGGCTCGTTGATCACGTGACCATCCCAGTGCCTATGGTATGTTGACCTGTATTGCAACATGCGTGGGTGTTTATTCAAAGCAATCAATTCTCTTACTGGCCTGGACTTAAATGGGTTTTTCTTGAAGTAGTGTTGGTCGAGATATTCAGTCCATTTACGAACCAACTGTCTGTCAACCTCAATTACACGAAAAGGTGATGGCTTTGCTCGAGCCACCTCAAATTCTTCAATCCACTCCTTAGGCAATTCAACCCACTTGTTTTGGTTAACACAAGCCATATTCCTGTCACACTCTAGGTATGAGTGCCCTCGGATTGGAAAGTTCATTTTAACATTTCCCAATCGTTTAGTATAGTGAACAATGTAGTGAATAAGCCGGAAAAGTGTCCAATTCTTGTTCTGTCCACCACACGAATCACAAAAAATGTCCAGTTCTTTTACTGCAGGGTCAAGTTGAACCATAACAAAATAAAAAAGAAAGGAAAACACTTCATCAACTCCCTTGCGAGCAACAGTCTCATCGTAGGCATAAAAGAATGACTCTCCTGTGGAGAGGACATGGATGTTGAACATACACACTGTCAATTGACGTTTATAATACACGTCATTTGTGGTGATATTAGGTACAGGTAGATTCTTTTGGAAGTCCATTGTAATAGACTCGTTAAATGGAGATTTTTGGCTATTCAACCGCGATAAACGCTTTCGAACGTAAAACATATTGGCTTTCATCAAGTGCAGTTTATTTTCTACAGACTGCTTATGCAATTTCCTCTCAGCTTCTCGTTTCTCATTCTATCATCAGGATAATTTTTTAGTCCATGTTCAATTGCACGAACTTCAGCGGAATAAAGGTCGCACGAGCTACAGGTGTCCTGTCTTGGATAACCAAAACTAACGCTAAAATTTTCGTTGAAAACTTTTCGGTATTTTTCACAAGAAACTTTATTTTCCGGGTACTTCTCCTTGTACAGATTATACATTTTCGTAATATTCAATTCCTGAGGCAAATAGGTTCTCTTTGAGTCTTTAAGACTGTAATGACTCATTTCACCTTTAAAGGATCCAATGTGAGTGCAAATAGCATCAAAAGTCTCTTTAGACAAGCGATTTTTCCTGTTTGTATGCTGACCACGACCATCTTTGGGCTGGCCACCTCTTTTAATGTAACGTTGGATAATCTCAACTTTCTTTTTAGAAATTCCATGAAGAGAATAAAACGCTTTGTAGCACACAGGGACCTCCACAATACCTTCTTGTCTTTTCACACGCACACGGTATGAAAATGAACATTCGTGAAGTATTGCATTTTCCTCAGCTTGCCTAGGCCTACGTTGGAAAATTGTATTCACTGTTATAAGACCGCTTAAATAACTGTTCTGTTCATTTACAGTCATTTTATTGAAATTTACTATTATAGACTTTCGGTCACTTTCCCCCACATTTTGAAAACATTTCAAGCGTATACATTGTTACATTACGTGTTCGCGGCAAGTGTTGATAGTCGCATATTAAGCCCCACGTTGGACGTCATTTATTATATTACGTTTCTTCAGCCCCTCGTTGGAATGCTATTTGTTACACTTTTCGCGTTCAGCCCCTCGTTGGACGTCATTTGTTACACTTCGTAATATTTTTGATTATAAATGCCCCACGTTGTGTCGCTATTTGCTATATTACATAACAGAGTAATTTAAGAGTCACTCCGTAAATCATTATTTCTATTACGCAACTATGTGCTTTACTTATAATGCCTCGTTCCTTATCATTAGACTTTAATAAATGATAATATATCACATAAAGTTTGATATCTGTTTATTCTTTAAATTGAAATCATATTGTTATTAATATTTTCTAATCGAAACACGATCATGTCGAGGGCCTAACAATTATAATCACTGATCGCTTAAAGCACGTCCATTCAAAACCACGACTGATTGCACAGTGAAAAACTAAGTTTCAAAAAGTCACATATATCTGAGTTCAATAGAAGCTTCTCGAAGGAATCTTCCTAACGGTAAATTACACACCTACAAACCCAGAAAGAAAAATACCTATTGCGTTTGGAAGCTTCTCGAAGAGGAAATACTTTAAAAAACGTTAACATTTCTTAAGTTTAGCTCCAGTAGATGCTGCCATCTTACCACGAGGCGCGAACTAACTAGTAAATAATTTAGAGGAAGACGTGATTTAAGCGCCACGTAATAGGTTGTAAAATTTAAATAAAGTAAAATATGTTTAATTATATGTAAAATATTTTTGAATATATGAATAATTAGAATGATAAATGGTCAATGCTTTCAAATACTCTTTAGGGTCAATCTATTGCATTACAATACCCCCCAAAGTGTATCGGAAAGTAGAGACTAGTCTTATACTTTTTGATACGCTTTGCCAAAAAAAAAAAAAAAAAAAGAAGACATGATCGCTTTTCGTACACCCTGTATAAGATTTATAAATTTTTACAAAATTTTCACTATTTTGAAACATCCTGTATAGTTTCACAAAATTTACTTAAAGTTCAATATTTTTAAACATCCTGTATAGAATTAACAAAATTGCATCAAGTTCAATATTTTTAAACATCCTGTATAGAATTAACAAAATTGCGTCAAGTTCAATATTTTGAAGTGGAAGTTATATGAATTAAGCATTAAAATAAAATTTATCAGTTATAATTAGGATTAACTAAAATAAGATAATCTAAGTAAAACATTTAGTATAATTATGATTAAATGAAATAAAATATCTAAGTAAGATGTCAGCCTAATTATAATTAACTGACATAGCATGGTCTAAGTTTATTATATTAAGAGATTTAATTTAATTGTCTCAAATCGAAGTGTCTTTTAATTAATTTTTTGCCAAGCAATTTGCATTTCCTTTATGTCTTGTCTTTTTTTTATTCTATACAATCTTCTTTAAATAATTGTTGCACTTCGTTTCATGATCCTTCACGGATCCACTTTTGTGATTTTTTTTTTTCACACACTTAACAAAGGCTCTTAACACTTTGTTACACTTACTCTTAAAAGTCTCTTGGCCAAACTTGCTATATGATCACAAACATTTACAACTTTATGTACCAAACGGTCAACTAAAATTTGCTATATGAGCACCACATTTGCTGAAAATAGCTTAACTTAACATAAAAAATTAAAATAAACATAATTAACTAGTAAAACATATAAGTACATTGTTTAAATCATAGAAATGGCAATATCATACACATACATTGTCTAACAACAGAAAATTATTATTATCATACAGTATCATTGATTTAATTAGGATGACACTTAACCCCTAGTAAAACAAAATGAAAAACAACAACTCGATGCTGAATCTCTCCACAGCACAGAGAACCATAGTATATACAATCTCTAACAAGACCTTAGTGGTTTAATACAAGCTCACATTTTGAAATATTCTTATAATTAATTATTAATTATTATTATGATTATTATTCCTTTAAAAATTTTATTTAAAAGAAAGTTGCTTTAAACTTGTGACATAATATTGATTTATTTTTATAACAGGCTCGATAAAGGCTAACTCCCAAAAACTGGAACGTATCCTCAGGATACTTCCCGGCATACAGTGACCGACAATCCCATTTCTCAGGCCTTCAAAACACACAAGAGGCGTTCTCTTAACGGTCCAAACCTCGTTCAAATGTCTGGTAACCACAGGCGGTTCAGAACTCTGCTGACCCCTTGGCCCAGAAAAACTCTCAAAACTCTAATACGGGTGGTCCAGGTTCAATGCCTGCCCCTAAAACTCACAATACTTAACTCGGGTGGCCCAGGTTCAATGCCTGCCCCCTAACACTTACAAAATTCCCATAACTCGGGTGGCCCAGGTTCAATCCCTGCCCCCTAAAACTCACAAGGTAGTCAGACCTCTGCGACAAAACTACTCTCTTGCCAAACGTCGAAGAATCCAAGTCCTGACATCACAACATGTCACTGTATAGCAGAAATTACCTGCCTCAACTCAATTTTTATTATAAGCTTGTCTTAAATTGCTTGTCTGACCTGGTGCTTTCCGAGTACACCCCCACCCTCAACTGACTATACTTTGTAATAAATCCATTTCTACTCCTTCCTTCACCAAGCACTTCAGAGGATGCTTCCCTCCCTCTAATTTGTCATTAATAATGAAAACAAAATGAAGTACTTGTCCTTACTTTCCAGAGTTGGACTGTATTGAAATATTAAGGAGGGTCACTTTCCACACTAATCTTTACAATGAAATGGCCCTTATTTACAAGGTTAAGAAGATAAAATTACATAATATACTAAGAGCTTATTGCTTAATACTTCTAATTACATTATTATTATTTCTCACCCCCTCTTTCTCTCTCTCTCTCTTCCTTTAAGCTAGCCTAACCTGGAATTATACTTTCCAAAGTACTATTATTTTCTTGCAATAGATCCTCCATGGGATCACCTTGTAAAATTACATATTGTTTAACATATTGTTTAACAAAGTTCAAATAATTAATCTGTTCATTAGTCCTATTTATTACTACTTTGTTGACCTCATGTGGACTGCCATGGGCCCTAGCAATCAGTTTCCCTGATTTTCATTTCTAAAGACTGTGTGACCCATTGTGAATGGTGCAATATCATTAAAGCTAGGTGCAGAGTGTACTTCTGCTGCTATTCTTCTAGTCTGACTATTATTTACCTGTTTGTTGTAATTGTCTCGGCTCTCTTGTTTAGGGTTTTCCCTCACCCCCTCTCGGTGTCCTATCATATGATTGTTGGGACCTTGCCTATTTTGTCCTTGGTTTATAAAATAGTTAGGTCTGTTGGGCCTGCCGTCTTCTCGACGCTTTGAATCTTGGAATGGGTTTGGTGGTCTATTTTGTTTATTATCACGACCGAATGGATTATAGGTCTGTCTAGTTCTATCAAAATTGGGTGTTTCATTTCTACCTTCCCTTTCCCCATTCCTTTGCCACCTATTGTCAAATCCTATCAATACTCTTTCCATCTCCTTCACATTTTGGGCATTAACACTTAACAATACATTTTGTACCTGAAGAGGAAAGTGATTTGTTAGATGTTTCACCAACCTGTGTTCTTCCAATGGATAATTTAAATACCTAGCCTGAGAAACAAAACCATGAAAATACTCATTCATTGTGCCTTTCTTGGAATCATATCTATTATTAAATATTAACTGCAGAAAGTCGTCCTGCATCTCTTGAGACCAAAAGTGATCCAAAAATGCGCGCTTAGCCTGTTCATAGGTCTCCCATTCATCCTCTAAATAACTGGCCCAGTTCCTAGCCTCCCCTTCTAAACATGAGAGCAAAATTTCAATTTTGTTCCTTTCCCTTAAATCCTCTTCTTTCCAAACTCTCTCAATTTTTTGCAAATATTGAGCCACAGATATTTTGCCCTTTGCTCCCGTATACCTAGGAATAAGTGACAAAGTAAGGTCATTGACATTTTTGGTTAAGAGATTGTGACTACACCCATTTTTGTTATCTGTCCCCCTACCTTTGTTAAGTTGTACTTGATCAGCTAAGTTGTTTATTTTCTGATCTAAAGTGCCAACCGTTTTTTTGTTTTCATTTACAATTTCTTTTATCTCCACAATTTCTTTCCTTTTTATTTGAATCTCCTCATTAATATTTTCCTTAATAAATTGCCTATTAGCATCCTCTTGCCCTTCAATTTCTAACCTCACCTTTTCTATTTGAATTTCCAAATTGGATTGCACTACCTGAACAGCTGATTTGTTGTGTGCTATCTGTATATCCTGTGTTTGTATTTGTTTTTCTAGTTTACTGGTTTCTTTATCTAATTTTTTCTCCAAACCCTCTGTTTTGTTTGTTACTGAAGATATTTGATCAATTAACTTAAACTGTTCCTTTCTTAGATTTTCCTGCCTAACCTCTAAATTTCCTTGTTTTTTTTCTCCTTCTGAAACCCTGTCATTAATTTCATTAATTTGTTGGATAAAATTTTGATTAATTAATTCTAAATTCTCAAATTTTTTATTTATATTCTTTGATTGTTCGTCGACCTTTTGGTTGAGTTTAGTTTCTAAAGTTTGTCCCATTTTTTCCAAATCCTTTTTATTTTCTGATGCAGTTCGATCAATTTTACATCCGAGTTCTCTCATATTTTCTAATATAATATTTAAAAGATCTACTTGTTCTACTGGTTTAGTCACCCTATCTTCCACTAAGGTTATAGTTCCCCCTACACTTTGATTCAGCGTTTGCAGGATTACTTCGTTACTTGCTACCTCCCCAGAGCTAGCCCCTACTTCCTCCTCATTCCCTTCTTGTTCCTGTTCAAAATTTGCCCTCTTGAATTAACCTGCCCTTTCATCCCCCTCATAAATAAATGGCATTGTGTCTTCATCATCATACTCTTCAGGTTCTCTTATCACCTTGTCTGCCATGTTGAAAATTTAAATAAATTTTTCTTAAGTTGATCTATGAATTAATTTTGTGTTAGCCCTTGACAAATTTCAAGTACTATTGATCTAAGAATTACTTTTTATAGTGAGAAATTTAATTTAAAATTAGGCCCATACACTTTTATATTGTTAGTTTTAATTTAATTTGTGAAATCCCAACATATAGAAACAAAATTTTACTACCCCAAAATACACAATTGAAATTAGATAATTTTTTTTTTTTTTTTTTTTTTTTTAGAGTTACAGCTTCTGTTGACCACTTATCTGTCCTCGACGCTGTTTCTTGACTGCATGCCGTCTCCAAAAGGTCCTCAGTCCCGTTCCTTGATGGTGTGCCGTTGGTGTGCCGTCTCTTGCAGGTGTGCCGTCGGCGTGTCGTCTCTTGCAGGTGTGCCATCTCCAACAGTCCTTTGCGCTGTTTCTTGACTGTGCCGTCTCCTTGGTGTGGTGTGCCGTCCTTTGGTGATTATGTGCCGTCTCCTGGTGTGCCGTCTCTTCCTTTAGCTCAGTTGACGCACCTCTGTCTCAGTTCGCGGTATTCGAGCCCCTAAGTTGTAGCGCCATTTGTTACATTACGTGTTCGCGGCAAGTGTTGATAGTCGCATATTAAGCCCCACGTTGGACGTCATTTATTATATTACGTTTCTTCAGCCCCTCGTTGGAATGCTATTTGTTACACTTTTCGCGTTCAGCCCCTCGTTGGACGTCATTTGTTACACTTCGTAATATTTTTGATTATAAATGCCCCACGTTGTGTCGCTATTTGCTATATTACATAACAGAGTAATTTAAGAGTCACTCCGTAAATCATTATTTCTATTACGCAACTATGTGCTTTACTTATAATGCCTCGTTCCTTATCATTAGACTTTAATAAATGATAATATATCACATAAAGTTTGATATCTGTTTATTCTTTAAATTGAAATCATATTGTTATTAATATTTTCTAATCGAAACACGATCATGTCGAGGGCCTAACAATTATAATCACTGATCGCTTAAAGCACGTCCATTCAAAACCACGACTGATTGCACAGTGAAAAACTAAGTTTCAAAAAGTCACATATATCTGAGTTCAATAGAAGCTTCTCGAAGGAATCTTCCTAACGGTAAATTACACACCTACAAACCCAGAAAGAAAAATACCTATTGCGTTTGGAAGCTTCTCGAAGAGGAAATACTTTAAAAAACGTTAACATTTCTTAAGTTTAGCTCCAGTAGATGCTGCCATCTTACCACGAGGCGCGAACTAACTAGTAAATAATTTAGAGGAAGACGTGATTTAAGCGCCACGT
Source organism: Timema cristinae (assembly GCA_039000515.1). NCBI lineage: Eukaryota > Metazoa > Arthropoda > Insecta > Phasmatodea > Timematidae > Timema > Timema cristinae. Next base: position 49,007 of record JBCFYV010000120.1, read on the forward strand.
AATAGGTTGTAAAATTTAAATAAAGTAAAATATGTTTAATTATATGTAAAATATTTTTGAATATATGAATAATTAGAATGATAAATGGTCAATGCTTTCAAATACTCTTTAGGGTCAATCTATTGCATTACAACATTTACAGTCAAAACCTGTTTGATGAGTTGATGCAAGAAGCTTCTTTTTAACATCACTCATCCTGCCAGTTATTTTACGTTTCTTTGTGTTTTTTTAATATTACTGTCCTGTTCACTGCTCACCATTGCCTCTTCCATTGTTTACTCACTCTATAAAGAAACCACTGAATATTCACAACTCGAAAACAAAACCGCACTAGCCAACTCAAAAGACAAACGAGAAGTGAAAGTTAAACACAGCAGTGTTGCGAAACATACATTCCCCTTTATTTCGTTGTTTCACATTGACATTCCTCCTTTTTCCCGTGTTGCCTGTATTTTAAAACCTTCATAAAACCTTGACCATACACGTTCTTGAAATTTACCCTAGCTTGTAAGAAAGAGCTTATTTAAAAGTACAAGACAGCGTGCCAACCTCAAAAATTAAGAAAATTGACATTCCCCCTTTTCCCGTGGACCCTTCAATTAGAATGAGAAACTTGACTTCATAACACTTGGAACAAACCTTAAAATAGTAATGTCCCTTCCTCTAATAAAACATCCATTTAATTAGCACTAAATGTTAGCAATAAAAGTAAAAGTAGTTTAAAATAATTTTTAAATAATTTTTTTCATTCTTAAACATTCTGGATGATCTAGATTCAGATTTTATATCAAATTGATAAGGCTAAGTATTCGATGGCACAGTGAAGAAAAATTGAAATATAAAGCATATAATATTTTCTGGTAGTAACAATTAATTTGCGTGTCTCCGTTGCTCTCACCACTTACAATGATCAATAATTCTATCAATTCTTCGTATCAATAAAATGCGTAAAAACTATCAAAGTACGACGTTCAGCCTGAGCCTGCCAGCTTCTTCATAATGCTTCCTTGTACTGTACATTACCAAACTATGTCAATCCAAAATTAATTATAGCAATCCATAAACTACAATATAATCTTTGTACTCAAACAGCTCTCAGCCAAGGTGTATGAAAACAAATTGAGAGTAAGAATAACAAACGGAAACAATCTTTGCCTAAGCGTGCTCTATAAGTTAGTGAAATGTAATATTATGAATTGTTATAGAAACATTTACCTACCAGCCGAATTTAAGATTTCATATATATATATATATATATATATGAAATTGATATTTATTATATATAGATATATATATATATATATAAAATTGATATTTATTATTTATGAATATATGTTAGAAATAAAATGGATTTAATGATTAGAATAATTTAAAATGCATTTTTGGCTGATAATGATTTAATTTAAACAATTTTAATAGACGGAACTAGTACTCCAAATCATTTACTCTTTTCCTTCCTCTTTCCTTTGCTTAGGCTCAAATAGAAATGGGCTACCTTATTGTTCTGGTTAAAAATGTAAACAATTTAAATTACTTTCAGCAAAAACTTGTCCAACGTCTACGGCAGTAATAATGGTCATCCTTTTTATTCCCAGATCTAACGCCAAGTCTGTGTGAAATTATTATTAGCAAAAGTGTTTTTACTCAAAATGATTTCGAATAAGATTTATATTAATAGATTATTAGTAAGTACAACGCTAGTGACATTAATTTTAATCATTAATATTTATTTAAGTTTTTTGTAATAAAAAGTATCAAGGCCAATATAACATCTACCCACATCGGTGGCATAGTTGGCTAACGCGCTAGTTTCATGTTGAGCCAGACTGCCGAGGATGGGGGGGTCGAGATTCAAATCTCGTTCTGATGAACTGGGAGTGGTTTTTCCTAAATGGTCTTACACTCTCCCGCCCCGCAAGTGCGAGTTCACTTCCTCTAAATCCAACATTTCCAATTCCTGATCCATTTGCGTAGGCCTAATTAGTACCTAAGCGTATAACCCGAATGGTTAGTAAGATGTGGTGTTAAAAAAAAAATCACGGCTACAAAAGAACAGTGTCCCGTGAGTAACTCGTCTGTTGTATTTATATATAAAAGCATCCTATTAATTAAGAAAAACACTAGGATATGGTTTCTTAAGAAAAATTAGCCCTTAAGTCTACACAAAAATAAATAAGCTATTAAGTTAATACTGAACAAATCAAGTATTCAATAATGTATAGTTAAACATTAAAATTATAGCACTGCGTCTTACTACTCGTTTGGGTTTTACGCTAATGTATTGTTAAAATTATCACAAATATATCATATTTTATTAATATTCAAATAATATTTATATAACAACAACTTATCTTTCTTATTCCAAATTTAAAAAAAAAAAAAAAATGCGGAGTGAGGGTTGGAGTGGGAGGGAAATAGATCTTGGGCTAAGACTACAACAGAACTTTAAAATAATTATATAAGCTTTGAAGTTTTAACTTTTCGGAAAATAAATGGCTTCAAACGATTTCATTATTGACATGCGTGCTTTTCCAAGTAATTTTTTCTCTGCTATCTTCTTTTGCCAGCCGGAGTCTATATTTGGAGTCGACAATATTTCAGGCAATAGACTTTCCATGTAAAACCTAAAGAAAAGAAGAGAAAAATTACTATATAAACTAAATATTTGATAGAAGGTTATATTTATTTTAAAAAAATAGGGTAACTAGGAAATATTTTTTTGTCAGCATTTAACTAGCACAAAAATAGAAAATAGTATCGATACATAATATTAATAATTATTTGACAACTGATTGTTTTATTACTAACTGCATCTCCCACAAGAAAAAAAATTGAAGTATTGAAATTTTAAAAAGGAACAGTCTTCATTTATTTAATAACGTTTGAATACATGAATGAGTTCCACCATAAAGTAAAGCAGAATGAAGTCATGTCTTCCACTTAGGTGGGTGAATGGTCTAGGCCAGGGTGTCACTCTCGCATTAGACTAGATTGACAATGTTGGGAGATGGGGTTTCGAATCCCAGTTGGATGTAATGAGGGTGGATTTTCCTGAATAGTTTTTCACTCCCCTGCAAATCTTGGTACTTTTCTTCTAAAATTATATCTTCCTTATCCCTAGCAATTTAGCATAATTAGTACATATGCGTATAGCCCGGATGGGTAGTAGGATTCTATAACAACAAAAAAGTCATATACGTAGGTTATTGTAGTACTATAAAAATAGAAAAATAAACTTATCCTATTATATATTCTTTAAAACTGAAAGAACATTTTGGTTTCAACTCAAGCAAAACTTATCAATAGCTGTAACGTGAGTGGTCTGTCAAAGAGACCGCAGGCTCCTTCTCACTTCTCCCCTCCCCGTGTACTGCCACTCAAGTTGTTTTTCTTCTGTTCAACACTATCCCTCCCCCTCCTCCGTTTATCCTTACCCATGACGGACGTTCACTCGGACAGCTAACACTTGGCAGCAGAACTAGCTGGGCTCAGATATAGATTCTAATTTAACTAATTTCTTAAGTTTTTTTGATGCTACCACAGGATTTTATCACGAAATCTTTATCTCACAGATCATAGCTAGGACTCTATGGTTTTAATTTAGTCTGGGGTTCCATATTTATCTGGTAAGATGAAGCTTTTTTTGACAACTGACTATTTTTTTCTCATTGCTGGAATAAAATAACAAAAAATAAAACCATAAAATCCAAGAGACACTATTAAATATATTGTATATTTTTTTCCTTCGACGTACTCCTATTAATTTCTGATAAATTAGTTCAATAAGACTCACACATTTCGGTGTATCTTTCGAGTACAATGGTGGCCTCTTATTGTGTTTACCAATTCCACGTAATGTGTCGGCAGACGTCTTGAACATCTGTTTAGTATCTGGGTACCTACTCGTTGTGGCCGGATCCGTGTTCAAAAGTGGAATTGATAGGGTAATAGCGACAATATAAGAGTGTGTGTATGTGCCATCATTGGCCGATCAGGATGACGCACTGGCTGTGTTGTGAAGGGATCGCCGTAATTTATACTGTGCTGTAAAGAGTCCACAGTAATTAAAGTACTTATCATGAGCACATTTCCTACCCTTTTCATCCAGTACTCTCATTGGCGATTCGTGACAGATTGACGCTTGATAAGAAGCATTTGCCCTCACAATAAGGTGGTGCCACTTAACGCTACTTGACAATCTAACTATGATTCTATCTGCTTTAACACTACCAAACTATTTTAAATAATCAACATACTTAAACTAATTTCCTTTTCCCATTCTTCTGGTATTTAACTATAACAGCTTACTTCCCAAAATATCTTCTTAAATCGCCATAAAATCGATATGTAGGTAATGTCAATGGCAGAATAGTGGGTCAGATGGGTCCATCAATAACCCGCTTCGGTGGCCGCACGGTCATGCGCTACTTTCACAGTAGATTGTACTTCCATTGATGGGGAGATTAAGATTAGAATCTCGGTCGGGTGTACCGAGGTGTTTTTTCCAAAATGGTTCTTCCCTCTCCCTCCTCACAAATGAGGGCATACTTTCTCTAAATATAACCTTACCAATCCCTAACACAACTAGTGTAATTAGTTCCTAGATGTGTACCCAAACGGGTAGAAAGACACGGTGCCAAAAAAAAAATCATCAATAATTAGTGAAGGAGGATTTTGACCTTAATCTATTTTTTATTTCCCTATGTCTTGAAACGTAGGCTTTTTAGGTATAAACTTACTTTAGGTGATTGTGATGGTAATGTGATTATTTATTAATGCCTACAAATGCCAATTTTGTATGTTAGTTGCTATTGTACAAATGGGAACCTATTTTTTTCTCTGTGTGTGTTTTATTTTTGCTAAATTCTGAAATTATCTTAAAAATTCCTAACATAGCAATAATGTGTACTTCGCGCAGAGGCGTAACTACGGCTTATGGCACCCAGGGTAAATAAAAAAAATGGCGCTCCTTGAAACATGTTTTCTATTTTAATGAAATGTATTATTGGTACAAATACTAGCTATAAAATAATACAAATGAAATATATTTATATTGTTTTTGGTTACAAATAAAATATAATAAAAACATATTAGTACACTTCTATTGTTAAAAAAACGATAAAATATTTTATTTGGATAACTCCAACACCATACTTATTTATTACTTTGTTAAATTTCATTTTATTTTAGAAGCTTAAAAAATCACCAGTACATATATAATCAATTGTTACTGATATTTATAATTTTTTTATATTCACACGATAAATTAACTTTTCTAGCTTTAGTAGATGCAAATTGATCAATAATATCATCAACATTTGTTGTTTCATTTTCCTCACGTTCAATGCTGAGCAAGGCTAAAGCAGAAAGCCTTTTTTGCCCCATTGAGGCTCTCAAATTTGATCAGATCAATTTTAGCTTGCTAAAAGGTCGCTCACAGCTGGAAATTGGGATTGAAATAGTGAGCATTATCTGAACAGTAATTGTTAAGTTTGGAAAAACATTTTCATCTCCATACTGAACAATAAACTTGAGGAGCTACTCAGCCCTAGAAATCTTAATATTTGCACGACTTTTCAGAAGCATCTTGCAATCCAAAATGTCTTCATAAAGCTAAAAACTGTCAATACCATTGCTTTACAACTGCTCAAAATTGACACAACGTTTCTTAAAGGTGGTTAGACCATCATCATTTGAGTCAAACAATAATCCATTCACATCTAAAAAAAAAAAAAAAATGGAATTAAAGTCATGGAGAATGACAATTCTTTTTTTTTTTTAGTTTCATTATGAAGGCAATCAATAGTGGCTTGCATTATTCTTATCATATTTTCTTTTGCACAGAGCCCTACATCCTTTGCTTTTACACCAGGCATTTGTTTCTTCTTTCTGGGGCGTCTTTATCTTTGAATATCCCATTCGTCCCACAGTTTCATACCCGTTCAAGTGATTCACAGACCAATAGTCTTAAAGCTTTTAAATCATATGCAGCATAATTAAAATTCATGGTTCTTGTTTATAAAAGGGCAATAATATAATCGTCTTTATAAATGAGCAGTGTAATTTCTTTTTATATCTGATCAGTGTAATTTCTTTATATATATAAAAGATCTTAGTCTCCGGGAGTAACATAATTTCATAAAGGAAGGGGTTAGTCTCCCCTTTAAAAAGATGGGGTTTAATTAATCAATGGTGACCTGGAGGTCTAGGGGTAAGGTGTCAGACTTCTGTGCTAGCGGCCGGGGTTCAATCCTAGGTCCCGGCACAAATTTATCTGATTTCCAAACCCTTCCTACACCTCTGACAAGACATCTTGTGAATGTGTGGAATGCCAGGCCACCACCGTGGTTCGGATTCCACGTTAAACTGTAGGTCCTTCATTTCATCTCACAATCACCGTACCATTACACATTAGCGTAAGTGCGTATAACCCGAACGGGTAGTAAGACGCGGTGCTAATAATAATAATAATAATAATAATAATTCATCAATGTGCTAAGTTTGGGTTTTGTACCTTATTGGGAAGTTTTAGGAAGACTCTGGACAGTGGACAGACCGACAAACAAACGCCACATGTCTTTTATTAAGCCTCGTACACACCGGTGAGTGGAATAGTGAACCGATCAGAGTGCTGTAACATTCCAGATTCACCCAATGTCGGTATTTTGATGAAACATCAAACGATGGTGCGCGAATTTGTTTCAACACTGTGATCAGGTAAGCGAACATTTCGACGAAAACAGATCTTACTGCAGTCTAGAGATGAGAAAAAAAGTTATGTTCTATGTACGGTTCATTGAAAATTATTTTCGGAATTTAAAAAAGTAAATTTAGAACATAAACATCTTCAGGCAGGAGCGGTGGAACCATAACGGGGGATAGGAGAAAAGGAGGGAGAGGTCTATTAGTCTAAAAAAGTGATTACTTTAAATTAAATTTGTCTCTGCACAGACACTATTTGAGCTCGGACTAAACATCTGTGCAGAGATTTCTTCTTTTATTAATTATTGTCTATCAACTACTCTGGTTTAATATTGTTTTAAATAGTAATTACTTATTTTTAAAATCTTATAAAAAGTAATCACTTTATTAGAATAATACTTGGACTTGGATGGTACTAGATAAAGAGACGGAAAATCAGCAAACCGAGAATCCTCACCATCTGTCAATGTTCACAACGCAGTTCGGCGTACGGTTCGCTGTGCCTGTTCGATTCACCATTCCGCTCGCAGGTGTGTGCGCGGCTTAATATAGGACTGTCTGAAAACTTACCTTTAGATTACGATCTGCAAAAATAGGCCTCGAAAAGATGGCCTTGACATGCGCTCTTCTCTTTATATGACGAGAGATTAGAGGATCAGAGAGATCAGAAGACCTCCCTTTAAATATGTATAGTTGATTTTATTAACATTGTTACAAACACATAAATATAAAATTGAATTTAATGAACGTAAATAATCAATATATCACCATTCACCCGTCACCACACTATATTATTTTACAACTGAACAACTGGTCGAAGTTTCAAGTGTTGTGAAAAGAGTTGCACTTCTCAGAAATAAGCCCCATAGCAAGGGAAGAAATGGGTAAAGATTCAAAAGAGGAGTAGATATGAGCATTAGTTTAGTTACCATCAATATATGATTTCTACTTGACTGCAAGGTTCTCAGAAATCGGCCACACAGCGAAATAAGAAAGGGGTTAAAGAGGGGGAGGGTGGGGAGGGAGTACTATGACGTGTAAATGACTAATGAGCATAGTTTAGCTATCATCAAAACAAGAGTAGCTCTAATCAAGTAATAATTTCATCAAATTATTGAGGAGAGAATACGGCAAAAAATGTGTAAACCATGATGGATCAATTGGTTTAAAAGTGATATTCAACAAAAGCTAAATATTAATTTGTATTCTTTTAAACCATGAAAATGGCAACTCCTTTGAATTTGGCATCCAGGGTACGTGCCCCCTATTGCCTCACCCTAGTTACGCCTCTGACTTCCAGTAAATATGTTATCACATTTACTAGTCCACACGGTGCCGAAGACAAGCAATATCCCCTTGTGTCTCATCTGCTGTTACCATTACCGTATCATAGCTCCTTAGGCTTACGGGTTCTCTTCCAATCACGTACTTGTCATTCGTGACAGTCAAATATCTAGTCCACTTGGATGTTCGTAGCTGGTGGCAGCAGCCCCTGGGTCCAGCGGCCTGGTTGGTTCAGACATCAAAAAGTAGCAAGGAAGATTTACTTCTTGCCCACAGTAGTGTAAGTTAGTCGTGGTGCATTTTGTAATATAATTGTTTGTTATATGTGCGTATCCATTTACTATTATTTTTTTACATTGCAGTGATAAAGTTCCATTGTAGATTATTGAAATAAATCGAAAATTCCTTGAGATAAATTGTTAAGAAGTACATTGTCAAGTCAGTGGATTTTGGGAAGCTTTCTGAAATGATCACAAAATTAGAGGTGAGGGACTTGCCTCTTGTGGAAGCTTTGAGTATTATGTGAAAAATAGAGGGAAACCCTAAGCAGGTCTCTGAATATTTTTGCACAGCCATCATCGAAAACCTATCCGAATATTATATCAATACTTTGGCTGGAAAGTGATGGCAAGTATTGCAGACATCCTAGAAGGAGAAACAACATCCCTACCAGAAGTTAAAATTAAATCAAAGGAGCTGGTTTGTTTAAAGTTTTGCCTTCATGGGAAGTCCAGAGAAGATTCTTGCAACATAAAAACATTTTGTTAGACAACAGACCTATATTTACATATGCAAATCTTGAGACGTAGGTATTTGGTAACTAACTCTAATAGTAGACCTAATAATTGATGTGCCTTTATGGAAAATATATGCTAAAACATTAGAATGGATACAATATTTTTTATTGAGTATTTGTTTGTCTATTTTTAATACTTATTTATGTTCCTAATTTTACTTTATAATCCCTATTTATGTGTCTATTTTAAATTTATAATGCGTATTTATGTGCATATTTTTGTATTTTTAATGTCTATGTGGCTAAAGTATTTCCATTTTTAGTTTATAGAACTCCACCCCCTGATAATTAGGTCAATATCCAAATAGTTCTAAATTATATATATATATATATATATATATATATATATGTGTGTGTGTGTATATATATCCCTTGACCTTGATTCTATAGATATATTTGTTCATCTCAATTCATTGTCATTAGCTAAGTCACATTATAAATTATAAAAATAATCTATTTTACCTAAATTATACAAATATATATCATCACATCAATCTATGAGTCTTACACAGGTCATCAAAATGTAAGTTGGTAAATCTATAGCAAGGTTATGACATAGCTTGTAACTTCATCAGAGTGAATAAATAACTAATGTGACACCAGGCCCAAAATAGATTCTAGTGACATCAATCTAACGATCTGTAGGTTTTCACATCCTGTTATTTAAGTGCTGAGGCATAGTCCTTAAAGTATATTCTAATGGCGTATTCACATTGGTATGTAGATCACAACCGCTCTTTCCTTCCATCGACTAATATCAACACAAAAACCAACAGCAGAACAGAATTCATCGCAACATTCACATTAATAATACATAATAATAGTTTAAATTTCAAAACATAAATATTTTATAATCACTCAAATTTGCGGTCATACAGACAACTAACTAACATTAAGCGGTACCAAGGGTCTGATATTATCAGCAAAATAAACAACACACGCTGTTAATCATACGATATATTAATTTTCGTATGGATACATATCGTTGCATAAGGTGAGATCGCCTAGCTACACAGTAAAAATGACGTATTTATGACAGAAATTCTAGATGAACCAATAATGATTTTTTTATTACGACTGTATTGACACTTTTCTAAATTGTTAGTGGTTTATATAATTAATTTTTAATGCACATATTTTTTAAATAACTCAAAAGACACATTTTGAATATGGGTGATTTAAAAAAACATACAATCTTAAGTTGTGTGTGTAATTTAAAAATATAATATTTTTAATCACGTAAACTTTTTCCCTAGGCTATAAATCGATCATTAGTTACATACATTTAGATGAATTACAAGAGTGGGGAGACAACCCCTACCACACCTACTCAAACCAAAAGAGAGGGGGAGTGTCTGGGTAGAACCCAAAATTTAGTCCACAGTAATCCTAATGCTACCTTGACAGGACAGCACTAATCGCCTTGAAACTTGTCTAGCAAACCAATAAGAATATTTCGCATGTTTTCTTTTTCTGAATCTTCAAAAAAATAGATGCAAGCTACACCTAATTTCATTGCTGAGGGAACTGCAGGTCTTATGAAGAAAAGATTTATCTTCGCTCTCTCTCTGTTACCGGTTGCCAAACCATCTAGCTTTCGGTTGTTGTGAAGTGAGTGGGGAAGGTTTACTTGGAAATCCCTCATTGTAAACAATGCGGCATGGGTAGGTTGGGGGGGTTCAATTGACAGGCAAAAACATTTCCTATTGGTGTACAGCCTTTTCTAGAAACATTAACTATTTCCACAATAGTATTTTTTTCGAGATTGAAGTTTGTTAACTTTTTTTATTCCGTACGTAATTATGCTTAAAATTATTTTATATATAAAGATTTTTTCCTCACAATTAATATATAAACAAATATACTGCTACATGGATTCTATACTAAATGCTATAAATTACATTCTTATTTGTTCTTAATCGGAAAATTAGGAAGGTCACTATCAATATCAATCAAAATTTTAATTTTCTTTAGGGTAGGTAATTCATTGTTACGGTAAAGGGAATGTACCTTTCTGCGAATTGCTGCTTGAGTAAAAGTGTCATATTTATCCAAACGCTTCATTTAATTTCAGTTATTTCCTTTTTTGATTGGTGTTAGTAACTTTCTTAGTTTTGAATCCTTGTTTAATAGAGATTACTAATTCATAAGACACACCTGTAGCTTCCGTTGTTTGAATTGCCACTTAATTTACTGAACAAGTTCAGTCTTAACGAAAATAGTTGTAGACTCTTAACACCATCGCCTTTTCTTTACTACTTAATAGTTTCCTCTTGGAATGTAATTGTTTGTAACAAGCCGGAGATTACATAATTTGTGTTATATTTTAACTGTTAACAATATACTATTAATCAAATAAATATATTAATATGCACATAAAACTATAATTCCACATCCTTACGGCAAAAAACAACACCACACACAACCAACACATACACACAAAATCTTAGCGTGATATATAATAAATATTTTTCTACACAGAGTACTAATAAAATAGGCGTGTTTATAGAATTAATTATTTTGAGCTATTTATTAGGAACACGAAACTCAGACTACTCTAACTTTACGATCGTGCTGGAGGAAGAAGCACCAACTACTGACAACGAAAGCACAGCATTGCCAAATTTGATACACATTCGAATTAAGACTGATCGCGGAAAACAAAAGAATTACAACGCTGTTGTTCAATAGTAAGCATGCAGGTCCTTCATCAATGAAATTAGGTGTAGGGAGTTATCAACCTTATTTCATAAAATGTATCATTTAAAAATATTATTTTTCAATGGGGATTTATAACGTACAGTTTTAGAAAACAAGGATTATATCAGCACAAGAGTTACAAACTAGATTTTAACTATGACATACATGACAGTTTTAAAGTTAAATTCATAACTCTACCTGGAATCGAAACTGGGACCGTTAGCAAAGTAGGCACACGTGCTATCGACCTCGATAAAGTGTAGGTTAAAATACAAAGAGAAATGTATTACGTTAAATATGAAAAACCAGATTAAATAAATGTTAAAACATAGTATAACGATCAAAGCATAGCTTTGGTAAAATAATGTTCAATACCAAAATTGGATTCAATTTGAGTGTTGCGTAAGTTGACGCAACTTATTATGACTCTCGACAGATAAAGTAATAAATTATTTACATTTATTTTGTATTGAAAACTGAATATTATTCTAAAAAATACATTTTTTTATGCTACTATAATGATTAACATTTTGGTGTCAACGTAGCCTTTCGAATTGTTCGGAAACTATAAGCTAGCAGTAGCTGATATGGCACCTTAAAACAGGCCAGTAGTAGCTGATATGGCACCTTAAAACAGGCTAGGATTGGCTGGATTTAGTCACGTGACCACGCCCCCTCGCTCTATGATTGGCTGTTGGCTTTCCCCCTCCCCCTCCTTTCCCCTTCCGCTGACCCCTTTCCAGTGTTCTGACTTGTTTTTGTATGTTTACTCATTGTTTTTTTATGAGTTCTCATTGGTTTTTATGTGTATTCATTGGTTTTTTATGTCTGGGTAGGATTGAGACGTGCATTGGAGTTTATTTTTTATTTATTGGTATGGGGCTTATTTTATTTATTGGCGTGCAGTCCACGGCGTTGGGCGCTCCTCCCGTGGCATCGCTGACTAGGGAGGGAACACGAACATCTCCCAACGGCTGCTTAACGTAGAGTGTGACCACCGACCAGCTGGCAACGGTTCGCAGCCGTAAGACCCCCTTTCACTTTTCCGCTCATTACCCCCTTTCCCTTTCCCCCTTCCACCAGGCAATGGGTTTTCCCGGTGTCATCATCGCAATGTCCCCACCCCCTCCCCCATCTATATGGTAATGGTTTTTTTTACCGGTGTTGTCGCAACTAGAGAGCATTGACACAACTCTGATTTTGCACAATCAGGGGCCTCGGAATCCTCAGTTAGGGGCCGCTTTTTACCACCACAAAAGTCTACTAAAATCTGCCAGTCAACCAGATTTTCCTAGACCACGTAGAATGTGTACCCGTATTTGCTTGGAGTGAGAAAATCAATCTCAAAACGGGAATCAAACGTCGATCATTCTGTCATAGACCAACTAGTATAACCAACTAGTATAACCAACTAGTAGACCATGTGACCACCAATGCATGTATACAAAAATTATTATAAAATGCATTTTATATTTATAAATTGTAGATTGCCACTCAAGGATAAAGTGAAAAAGAGAAACAACCGTTTTATTCCTTGAGACACTTATAAAATCAGAAAAAAGTTTTATTTTAATGTTTTCATCTATATTTTGTAGAAATAAATTATATCCCTCACATTAATTCAAAAGTAATATTGAATTGAGAAAATTGAATTTAAAGTTCGCAACTATATTTTAACGAAATAATAAACTACATAAGTTCATAAGTAATATCAGGGCTGAGGACGATATAATTTGTACCCATTGTTGTGTGAAGGCCGAGCGGATAACCAGAATCGATATGGTGGACCTGGATTCAATCCCCCTACGTCCCTGCTAGTAGCCACGAAGTTAAGTTTATCGGTATTTAGAACCGCGTATTTCTACCCATCCAAATTACGCTAGTGGATTAAGAATTGGGAAGGTCGAAACCCCATTTGCGTGGAGGGAGAGTGTAAAACCAATCCCAGTTCACCCAACAGAGATTCGCTCTCCCCTCGTCCTTGGCAGTCAAACTCAACATGAAATTAACATTTTAGCTAACTACGCCATCGAGGCGGGTCTTCTCGCTAGTATAAACAAATGATTACTTCCAGAATATTTACGTTGTAAGTGCAGTCGTATTTGCGCCGAGGGAGAGTTGAAAATCGGCCTCAATACACCCTACGGACCGCCACGCCTCTGCAGGTATTATAACTCCAACCTCGGGCCCCAACATCAAAAAGTCCAAACACGGATTCAAACCAAACCTCCGCCCAATGATGGAAAGCCCTAACTAGAATAGTCTGACATTGAGACAAGGGCAGCAGGGAATTGCTCCCAACTTTCTCCGCCAGAAATAGATGAGCCTGACATTTAGACGGCGTGCCCACTGGGATTCGAACCTCGATATCTTTTGTGGGGGCTAACACAGCTAGTGTCTGTTATAACAGAAGTCCAATCAGAGACTTCCTTCAGAGTGCATCCCACATTTGCGAGAGTGAAAAAAGTGTTTTGCTGGTCGATCAGATTTTCCTAGACCAGATATAATGTGTACCTGCATTTGCTTGGAGTGAGAAAATCAATCTCAGAACGGAAATCAAATGTCGATCACCCTGTCATAGGCCGTCTAGTATAACACAATAGTGATACCTTAGACCATGCGACCATCGATGCAAGTATACAATAATTATTATAAAATGCATTCCCGGTCGAGTAAATTGAACTATGAATAAAGGGGGGGGGGGGCAATTTTAAAAAACTTGTGAGAAAGATGTTGATTTCATTTGGACTATACCTCCTTGCTAATAGTCACGAAGACTAATTCATGTCTGACCAGTCCATAAACCAATGAAAAAAAAGACACAACCAAATGATATAATTGTATAGTTATATTAAATATGAGGACCACGAGATAGCTTCTACGCCACTGGTTTCTATGTTCTTTGGCTGACAATGTATATGGAATCATGTAGCGCGATTAAAATTCTCATCACAACCCCTCTACTCCAAAGCGGGAGTATTGCGTACAAAAAATTATGTCCTTAAGGATACTGTCTACCTCTGACGTAATGGAAAGTCAAGATAGTATCCTAAATGTGTATTTTGCTGAAACAGCCTTCAGCATGCACGTATGTCGAAGCATTTTATTTTTCAACCCCCTGTCAGGAATAGCAGTATATTTAGTAGGACTGAGGAAGATATAAAATATACCTGCACTTGTGTGAAAGAAGAGCGATACGGTCGACGTGTATTCAATCCCCCAACTTCCCTGTTAATAGCCATGAAGTTAAACTTATCGGTATTTAGAACCGCGTCTTACTACACGTTAGTGTTATACGCTTGAGTACAAATTACGCTAATGGATTAGGAATTGGGAAGGTTAACTCTACATTTGCGTGGAGAGGAGTAAGGAAATGTTCCAGCGTTTACGTGGAGGGAGAGTGGGAAACCATTTAGTGAGAACTACCAAGAGTACACCTCACAGGTATTCAAATCTACAACCTCAACCCAACATAGATTCGAACCGCGATATCTTTCGCTGGGTGCTTCATGCCCTATAGTTGCCAAACCCGAGAGAAGAATATGGTGTTTCAAATTGCGCAGGCCCGTTCTGTCCCTAGAATATGTTGTTGGAGTTACAAAGACAGGCGCTGACACTATACACGTAACAAATTTGTATGAATAAAATATTAAAAAGCACAGACGGGTAAATGTTAAGCTTTATTGATTACACGCGTGTAGTTAATATAGCTTTAGCAAGTAGAATATATGTACATAAAGGAGAAATAAGTATACTATTATTATTTCACTGCTTAAACATATGTTTATAATTTTAAATAAATTTTGTTAAAGGTATGGTTTAACACATCCACACGCACATGAACTTGACACCTTTTAGCACCGCGTCTTACTACCCGTTCAGGTTATACGCTTAAGTACTAATTACGCTAACTGATTAATAATTGGGAAGTTTGAATTTAGAGGAAGTGAGTCCGCATTTGCGTAGAGGGAGAGTGGATAAAACTTAGTTTACCCGACCGAGATTTGAACCTTGAACTCCCCCGTCCTCGACAGTCTGGCTCTACACAAAACAAGTGTGTTAACCAACTAGGCCACTGAGGTAAATTATTTTATAAACAACCGTTTTATTCCTTGAGCCACTTATAACAGCAAAAACAAGTTTTATTTTGCATATCATTTAATGTTCTCATCTATATTATGCTGACATAATAAATAACATTCACACAAAACAAATTAGACACTTAAACAACAATATATTTTGATGAAATTATATATAACTTTTACAAAAATTCATAAGTAATATTAAATACAATTATAATATCATTTAATGCTCGAAACTATATTTTGTTTACATAATAAATAACATTCACAGAAAACAAATTATCCACTCAAACCTCAAGCAAAAATTATAGGAAGTGTACTCACATTCTGCACGGAAGGAGAATGGAAAGTCTATTGGAAAATCCTCCCTAAATACGCTTGACGCTGATGAAGGAATCTATAATATTTCTCTTTAAATTGAGTACCATGGCATGGATTTGTTTAGCTTACCTTGAACATTTATTAAAACTTATAATATCCGTTTACAATACACATAGAGCCTACCATTGTTCTACATGTCTAATATTTATCACAAGAAAGAAGTAGGGCTGAATAAATTAGATTTACTAAGGGATATCTCACTTTTAGAGAGTTGGAAGTGGAAAACGATTTATGAAAATTTACCCAAAAATAACTTTCTGCAGGATACAAACCCAAATTTCTCATAACTATTATCAAAACCTGTTTATAAAATGGAAACTCAAACGTGATCTGACACACATATTATTTATAGATCACACGAACTCAACACAGTTTAGCACAGCGTCTAATTACCAGTTCGGGTTATGCACTTAAGTACTAATTACGCAAGTGGATTAGGAATTGGGTAGTCTTAACACCCATTTGCGTAGAGGTAGAGTGAAAAACAACCCTCAGTTCACCCAACTGAGATTCGAACTTTGATCTCCCCGTCCTCGGTGGTCCAGCTCAATGCGGATCGTGTGTGTATGTATGTTATTTAACAAACTTTTCCTAGTAAACAAAAAAGATTTGTTTCCAAACGAATTATTAAATGGTTCATCAAGCACCAGGGTCATTAAAAGTCATAAAAAATTACGCGTGGAGTCACAGGTCAAATATATATAGACCATAAGGAAGAGTGAATTTCAGTGGGGGAAAGGTGTCACCATTCGTTCGGAATGAGGCTATAAATATATTAGTCCTTTCAGATTCCTTATTAAACGGGTTATTTGAACAATACTTTACATTTGATGCCCAAGATCAAGTGTAGTGAGTCTTCTTACAGAAACAAATGTCTGTCAGCAGTTGAAACCGGGGAATTTACCACGTTTAAATTATATCTTTTCACCACGCCAAGTGATGAACCAACTATCTTAGAGATGGTTTATAAACAGTGGATTTCAGATCAGTGGTGCTAGGTACTTTCACTATGATTAATTGCGCGTAACAGGTCTAAGACAGCACTCTTGCAATATACTAAGCTGCATGGGGCGGGGGGGGGGGGGGGGCGGGTTCAAATCCTGGTCCACTGGCTGTCACCCTCTTTGATCAATTAGGGGTCTCTAGCTCAAATGATTATATTTTACATAGGTTTGGTAACACCATAATTACTTTTACTTAAAAGCAATGAAAATTACTCTAAGGTGTAAAGACAAGGAATTAAACCCGCATTTGCGTGGAAAGACACAGAATTGGAAAACACCTTACTGAAATCCGATCTCCCTGTAAAACACCATGACACGGAGCTAATAGCGGGTTTCGAAGCCCTGTCGTGTGTACTTACCGTCGCTGGTATGCATTGTGGGCCTTACCCCTTAGACAGAGTTGTACTGTGAATTTCCGTTCTACCTCCAAGAAAATTCTGTACACTTCAGTTCTATCACTTAGTAGTTTTAATAACTTTTAGAAGTGTTAATTAAGCGTGAGGTTCGGATCACCTCTAATTAGTATTCACCAATACCATCGCAATATATCGGACAGCCAGTGACGTAGTACGGTTCAAGGAGATAAAAAAAATGTCTCTGGCAAGTGTGAGCAGTTTTACATTGACGTCTTACCACTCTCATTTTCACTCAAATGTGGGTACATTAAATTCCTCATATGACAGCAACTAACCGACGCACAAGGTATAAACGACTGTAAACACATATCTTTGCTTCACTTGGTGTACTAAGAAAAAAAACCTTCTTCCATTGGTAGTTCAGGGGGGGAGGGCAGATACTCTCTCATAATAATCCCTTTCCAACCAAATTCTCCCCCCCCCCCCACAGTAAAAAATTAAATCCTTCATAAGTACTTGGCTCACACCGTTTTGAGATTAGCTCCTGAATATAGACTACTATATACTTTTATCAAATGAAGAATATATTAATAGAGGCTACACCTTTTTTTATGCATTCATCTACATTCTAGAATCATTGGTTCCCAAATTTGTTGAATGGCGTACCTACCAAACAATTTACGTGTTTTGGAGTAGCACCAAGATAGTGCTGAATATTTACTTTTTAGGTAGGCTACATTTTTAATGGCGCCCAGAAATATAATGACACAAAACCTTTTATAAATTAACAGTTTTTATTTATCATTACTTAACATTTCTAGTCAGTCAATACAGATAATAGGGCACAGGTATAAAATAAATATAAAACATACTCATATTCACCCCTCCAACATCTGTTTAAATATTATTTCTTTTTGGTTTGACTTGGTCTTAATATATTTATATCATTTTGTGAAACATATTTTTACATCTTCAATTTGCTTGTTTTGTTTGGATTCTCACGGTGTACTATCCAAGCACGAATTTAGAAATTGTAAAAGGGGGAGGGGGTACAGATACATTTAACGGAGAAACCTTTCCTCTTCCATCCACGACTCTTACATTCGACCATGCCGAGTTCAAGCCCAGCTTCACCCCCACAAGTAATTACACCGTACTTCCACTCCAGAAATTAATACACAACTTTATTGGTCGCCGCCAAAGCCCTCCCCCTCCACTTCCATTAGTCTAAAAAAATATTATACTTAAGGGGGCACGTGCCCCCTATTCCCCCTTAAATTCGAACTTGGTACTATCAGTACTACTGGTATTACGCGTACCACAGTTTGGATAATTGAGACGAAAACTTAGTGCGTCCTCTAACTAAGCTAATTGTTTGACTTCCGTTGGGGGAGTAGTATTTATCATATTTCGATTAATTTATAGCCTCGAGGTCTGTCCTAGGATTAAGCTAGTTTGTGAGTCGTGTGCTTATATAGTCACTTTCCAGTGTAGGTATTCAGTAAGAGCATGATAATCTTCAAGTCTAATTTTAAGAAAGTTTCTAATTCATGTGCTAATATAGCCGATTTTCAACATGTTTAGAAATTACATGAATAACATTCCAATTGATTTAAAAAATCTATATTGTCATTATATTATAAAATTAGTCACAAATTTGTTTTTCAAACCACATAGCAATAAGCAATAGGCATATGATAATATGTTTTGAGTGACACACACCATGGTGGGGAAAATAATAGAGTGGTACTCTACTCTAGGTACTCGGTTCGAGAAAAAAGATAAGACCCAAATGGAGATTTGGTCTTCTATTCTGCCGCACCTTAATAACACTGACGTAGGGTAGATTATTATAAATCGGTAACTGTGTCCAATTAGGTTAGTGACTAAAATTTTAAATACTGATCTCATCTTCTTAGGAGATAGCCCCTAAATTGGTTAAGGCCAAGTCAGAGTGAATAACACCCTACTACTTACACTTAGGGGTATTCAATACACCTTCCATTCAAATGTAATTACAATTTATATCACTTATACTGCCCCTCTCTTTGCCATTACACCTAAGTCAAAATAAACCAAAACAAAAACATGGTATTGAAAAATTAAATAATTATATAATTCAAACTATTTCACTTATATTGGCTCTTATTAATCAAATTATATTTTACCTTTGACTTTTTTTTTACAGATAATTTTTGTTTTGTGTGAACGGATACTGAAATTATGTGGAATGACTGAAGAAGATTGCGGAGGTAATATAAATGATGTCGTGTCTAAACCCTTCACCCAAACATTTTTCGTAAGACAACTTCAACAGAAGCGTCCACATAAAGAATATATTCATTTAAGTAGTAGTTCTGCTTCATTTCCGGAAAATTATGACTTCGAAGGTACAGTTAAATACATATTATTATTTATAGTAATAACTAATATTATAAAAAATAAATAATAGATAAGTTTATATTAAGATTATTTAAGAGATTTCTTGCAACCATTCCTTAGCATAGGCGTGCGCAGTGGGGGTGCCGTGGGTGCCAGACACCACCACTAGTAGTAGTCGTTTAACGCTTCTTAGTATCACGACTTCAATTTTTCGGAATATGGTATTCCAAAAGATGCGGCCTGCCGCTTTGCATGCAGGTGTTTTTCTATTAATAATAGTTCAACTTGTGGGCTCATAGATCAAGCCTTTGTTTTAACAGGATTCTCTTCATGGCATCAGACACCAGAAAGATTAAAAAAACATGAGAAAACCAAGTATCATAAGTCAAGTTTGGTTGGTTGGGAAAGTTTCATGAAAAACAAAGATTCAACTAGATTATGCAAAAGAAGTTGAACTAAAAGTAAAGTAGAAACAACGTCAGAAAACCCGGGATTATATGACGAGGCTTGTTGATATAGTTTGTACTTTAGCCAAAGGTGGAAAAACACTTCGAGGACATATTGAATCTGAGGATAGTGAAGAAAGAGGTATTTTTCTGGGGATCATAGAGCTTAAAAAATATGATTCTTTTGTTAAGTCATATCTAGAAAATGCACCAAATAACTGTACGTCCTTAAGTATTATTTAAAAAAAATGACATAATACATGCTTTAAGTAATTTAATTTTAAGGAAAATTAGAAATGAAACTAAACGAACCCCAGTTTCGGTCATTGCAGATGAGACCTCTGATACCAATCACCGTGAGCAGATGACATTTGTATTTCGATATATTCTTCAATGAAAGTTATTGCCCGTGGAAAAGTTTGTTGCTTTACAGCGTTTGAAAAAAAACGGATGCTGGCAGTATATTTGGATCAATAGACAGGTATTAAGTTCGAAATGGGAGTTTTATAGAAATATGTTGCCTTTGTGTGCTTTTATGGAGCTTTAGCAATATCTGATCAGTCTACCGGTGTACAGGCTAGATGCAAAGAAATGAGTCAGTCTACCGGTGTACAGGCTAGCAGCAAAGAAATGAATTCTTCTATCCTGTATTATGCTTATTGCCTAAACCTAGCACAAATAAGTGCCTGCGCACAACATAAGCAAATCCCATTGATATTCAATTTCCTTGGAGTAATCAAATTGATATGGAGATACATTGAAGGCAGCCCTAAATTACATGTTGTCTATGAATACATCGTTAAAACTACTAGCTCTGAATTTAGAACGGTGCAATCACTATTATAAACACGTTGGGCTTGCTGATAGGAAGCAGTTTCTGTTGTTCGTGATCGGTTACCTGCATTGTCAAACCCATTGAGGATACTACTGAAGACACTTCGGATTCCAAAGCAAGGGCAAAACGAAAAGGTATGTTGTTACAAATAAAGTCATTCAACTCCATCGTTAATTTGGAGATCATGCATCCAATTCTACATCTGGTGGTTCAAACCAGCAAAACGCTGAAGTAGCCTGACAATGAACTTTGCCAGGCAATTGAAGGAGTGATACGGTTGGATTTCTTTAGTAGAGCTGAGAAATTATGTGCCAAATTTGATATGATTTATTCAAGAGTCAAGGACACATGTGACCAGCTGGGAATCGAAGTACCTTTGCCAACAAGCGAAAGGTTTTTCAGTTCAACTAGACAACGCTCCAAAAAACTGCTTTTCACATTGAAGACAAAAAGGGCGAAATCAAGCTGTTCGCATTTTACCCTGTTTTGGATGCTCACATAGAGGGTTTGATTGATAAATTTAGTCAAGAAACAAAGCAGGTAATTTATGCTACAAGCTAGATAATTGGTATAAACCTAGGTCCTAACAAGTGGGAAGCAGTAAATTTTCAAACTCTTTCTACATAGTTTGACGTAGACATATCAGAACTGGAAGCGGAAATAAGGCTTACAATCATGACACGATTTGCCACAATACCGGTAGCTAGCTGCACGTGCGAGATTAACTTCTCCAAGTTGACAATAGTGAAATCCAAACTTCACTCAACAATGTGATAGGACCGGCTACCAAAACTCCATGTTCCATTCATCAAACAAAGGCTGGCTGTGGACACGGACTTGGATTAAATTATTGAAGAGTTTAAAAAAAGGGTACCCTTCAAAAGGCGGATGGTATTGAATTTTTTTTTTAATTTGTAAAATAAAACATTAATTTTTTTCTTGTTTTAATTTATTTAAATTGTTAAAAATATGTTTTCGGATGTAGAGGGGGGGTTTACCCCACCCTTTCGTCTTCCGGCTGGCACCCCCATTAGCCACACCCTGCACAGCCTATGTTCCTTAGTTTATAATAGATTAATGATATTCTTTAGTTATATTTAATAAACAAAGACATAATTTTAATCCTCATATTTTCTTATTGCATTAATTAGACATAAGCTTATGTAATAGGAAAAATGTTTATAGAATAATGCTCTTAAACAGAAAACTTAAAAAATAAAGTCTGCGGATATTTAAAACTAAATTTTAAAACAACAGTTTGGCTAGATTTTAACCCGCACCAATGGTTATATGGTCTAAGGCATCAATCTTCGTATAGAGTGGGTACTGTATAGCCAGTGATGGCAAAGTTAAAGTTAGATTTTCTACCAGGTACACCAAAAGTAGTTTTCCTTTGTGATTTATCACTATGATTTCAACCTCCTCTCTACACGCTAATATGGGTTCATTTTCTCAAAAATGTATCTTCTTCTTCTTCTGTACCCCTTACAGAAAGATATTATACAGGATGATTCGTAATTGTATACAATAAAGTGCAGTGGAATCTACACTGAAAAAGAAACTAAAAGTATCTTAAAGCCATTCGACTATAGAAATTTCATGGCACTATTTTAACAAGTGTATAATTATAATATGTAAAAAGTGATTCAATGTTTTCACATCATTACAGTTCACGAGTTATAAGGAGTCAAATTTGCTATTTTATGCTTTTTACGTTTCATTATAAAGGTGTTTGGGGCTGAAATTTAGTCTAGCTAGACATGCATATGAAGTGTACACAATGACATATTTATAATATGAAAAATAAAATATATTTTAATTTATAGGCACTTAAATAATGGTAAAATTACATATTTTTAATCTTATATAAGTACTTTTCTTTGTATACCCCGATATGTTGATTTTATCTCATTTTGTAGTAAATAATGTCATTATTTCAAATTTGTCTAGTCTAACACTCTCGTTAATTTTATGACTGGCAAACAATAATTGATAATTGCAAATATAAATTTGAACTATTTCATCAAATTTCTTGTTTTGACTGTACCAAACACTCAGACTAGCAGGCAGAGGCAGGGTTGGACTACCCTGACTAATGAATGACCCACCTGTCGAAGCCGTGGTGGGCAGGAAAAAGGGAACAAGTCAAAAATCATAGTTTTGAGTTATTCAAACTTAAATGTTCCTTGGTATCCCCTAAATCCAGATGATTAATTAAAATACTTCTTGTAGTCCTTATATAACTAGTTTTAGATGCTCTTTAAAGAACGGACACAGAAAATGTATAATCTTTAATATTTAGCTCTTTAGATCATTCTTTAGCTAATATAATCGACTTATTACCTTTTGCTGGGAATGAAATCACAGCTTTTTAATTTCTATAATGCAGAATATACTCATTACTTGGTTTTATTTATATTAATATTCTATCCAAAATTGAAATGTATGTGTTTGTGTATGTATATATGTATATATTATGATTAAAAATTTCAGATTAATTAATAATAATCCGGGTAAATTAAAATTATTAGAAAATAATAAACAAATTCATATACTCATAAACTCTATTTTTATTAAAGTATATTTTTACAATTTATTTTACTCGTGAGATTTAAACATTGTTGTGTAAGAATAAAATAACCACCTTTTAAGATAGTTATTTTAAAATGTATTTCTCTAATCGTAAAAAACAGTTGTCAGTATCATCAACAGAGTTCAGTCATCTTCAATATCAGATAAATCAGACCTGTTAATGTCAGGATCTACATCCCTCAAGTTTTCTTGTACATGCAAATTTATATAAAATTGACGAAACAGCTGTGGAATCAATGAAAGCATAGATAGAAGATCATTTTTCTTCTCCTTGCTTATAGGGTGTGGCCCTTTGTAAGTAAGTTCCAACTGCACGGTCTGCACATTTCGGCCTCGTCTCCTAAAGGAAATCTTTTTGAAAGGTTCTTCGTTACTCAGCATAGTTTTGAAGCTCACCACGCCAATTTCTTCATAGCAGAGCCACTTCACAGGCCTCCAAAGAAAACGTAAACCATCTTCAGCCAATTTTCGTACTTGAAAAATGTGTCCCCTCAGAAGCAGCCCAAAGTTGAAAAATGATTCTCTCTCCATTTCAATAACATTAAATGTGTTTTTTTTTCCCTACAGTTCAAATCAATTGATACCAATCATGAGGGTGGTATACCAATATATTGCTGTGTTTCTTTTTTCGTTCAATAGCTGCATGGTCAGTATCGCATTCCATATGTGTATACCCACTAACAAGAAACTTGTGATTGATACGTTTCAAAGTTGGGTGGTTTTGTTGAGCAAGCTGAAACATGGTAGCAACCATATTATTCTTATTTTGTCCACCACATGTATCTGAGTAAAAGGTTATCTGCTCTACACTATGTGGGACATGTTCAAGAATGTGTTTGTACAAACAAGAGGCTATTTCATTACCTCCCCTTCCCGCAATACCTTCGTGCCACATATAGCAATAAGGTGTTCCTGTTGTACAGTCATGAATGGTTAGATTAAAAGTATACAACTGTCTCTTATAAAATACCACAGAAGTTTTTAAATGTGGAGTAGGGAGACATTGTTGTAAATCAAAGGAATACACCTTTTCTTTTTGTTCAATTTGGCTGAATCTTTATCTTCTCTTTTCTGGTCGATTGCTCCATCTGCTTCACTTTGGTGCTGGATCAGTTTTGATTCTATTTTATCAATTTCTGATTTTATACTACCAATCTGTTTCTGCATATTAAGCGTATCACAGGTGTTGCATGTGTCATTATGGGGTTTTTTGAATTTTAAATTGAGTGTTTTGAATACCTTTGAGTAGATTTTTCTTGAAACATGATTAGCAGCTACTGGCTTCTCCAAGTAAAGTTCATACATTTTATTTAAATTCAAATCTCCAGAGAGATACCTTTGTGCAGAATCCCGTCTGGAGTAGTGGCTTTCATAAGCTGGGAATGAAAGAACATGATTCTTAACTTCATCAATAACTGAAGTAGAGGTTTTGTTTTTCGGTGCATGCTTCCCACGTTTGTCTTTCTGAGTGGTCCCAGCTGTACTCTTTGATTTGTTTTGCATAACATTGTAGACAAATTTTGGAGTTTCATCCAAAGTGGCCATGAAACACTTTTTACATACTTCACATCTTTCTCCATTGACTTCAAGTGTGTAAGTATAAGTAAACTGTCTATTTTTCATTTTCTCAGGTTTGTCTGTCCTTTTTTCTCTCAGACTTCTTCTTTTTGCATTGTATGAGTCCAGCAACATAAGATACTCTCTGGTTATAGCTTTTCAAACCTCTGTAGTCATTGAAAATCATCTTTCTGTTTTCTTCTGTGATTTTGTCTTTGCATTTTTTCGTACAATTTTCTTTCAATGGTTGTATTGCTTTTTGGCGGACAGATTTTCCTTTTGCTTAAGCTTCTCCGGAATTTCTTTTGGCTTTTCTTTCCAAACGCTTAGCTAAAGAATGTGTCCTAATAGTCTCGGAGTCTACGTCTTCAATATTTTGAATTTGATTCTCATTGCGTTTGTATAATAAAGTAGGTTTATTGGTTTCTGAAATAGCTGCTTCATGATACTCACTTTCAGGGTGATTATGCTTATTTTTCCTTCTTTGCTTTGGAGGTAATGCAGAGGAATTAGACTGTGAACTTGAATCACTTGTTTCTCCAAAATCACTATGATTCATTTTAAAATCAGGGTCTAAATCTTCATCATCACATTCTGATACTTCTTCAGAGTCATTAATAGACTCAGTTTGGCCTATAACTGGTTGTAGTAACAAAATAGGCTCATCTATTATAGACTTCGGTTCACCCTCCACGGAGATGTTGTGAGCTGTAATTAATTGGGCACTGGTACTTGCCTCCTCATCTGAAGTTTTAAGGTAAAGTGTCTCACTAGTGGAAGGTCCCGGAATGGTACCTCTCAAAGAGTTGGGTAACACATCAGTATCTGTTAAAATGGAAACTTAGAATTTGGTTTATTATCTTGCGGTCAAACTTAAGCAGGTTAAGTTAATGTTGGTTTTGTATAAATACATACATAAATAAATCAAAAAGTATTTCTAAACCAACTATATAGCCTGAAACCTTAAGAATAAGAATCCGATGCTTTGACCGCAATGGTGTTTGCACTTTCTTAGATATGTTTAAATCAAAGTGAAAAGCATTATGTTAGTCAAATTGAAATAAACATTTTTGAATTGGTATTTTATATTTAGATTCTTTACAATAATGGAACTGTGGTCTATTTTTGTTATGTTATTTTTGTATTAAGGGTATTTGGCAGTAGTTTAGCCAGCCTACAATCAAGGTAATAATGGATAGGTTATGATAGTCCTAGGAACAAATAAATATAATTACCTAAATCAATTTTAATAAAGACATATTAAGTGAATGAAAAGAAGCAGGTTTCAATATTTTGTGCACAGCATCTTGTTTATTTGTTGTAGATTAATAGGCCTAGCCACAAGTTTTTTTTATAAAAGGCCTGATTTGGAATTGAGATTTAAAACTATGAAAAGAGTTTTACTGGGATTTTGGTAGATTGTTTTAGTAAATTAGATAAAGTATTAAAATAAGACACTTAAGTAATAGTTTTACAAGTGAGGTTAGTTTCATTTATCCAAATTGGATAATTTATTGTATATTTCAATTAAAAATCTTAGAAAACACTTACTTTTGTCTGCTTTATATATTGATGCTTTAAGTTGCTTCATGAAATTGGCTCTTGCACTCATTGTAGTTCATACAAAATATATTTAAATATTATAAAGAAAAGTATAGTAAACCATTAGTCATGAGAACCAGCTCCCAGAATGATAACCAGCATACAAAATTGTTAGGTTGGCAATGTGAAAAACTGCTGTTTCTTACCTAGTCAAGTGTTTCTATAATGTGTATAATGATCAAAGAAATAGATAAAATTTTACTTTAAAAATAGCACTATACCAATCATTGACAAGGTTAATATATTGTGTTGGGTTAATATAAATGTTCAAGCAAAAGGGAACAAGTCGACTTATTTCCTTATGCATGCACAAACTATCATTCCTTAAAATCAAGCAAAAGGTAATATAGGGAATATTTCTTTTTGCCTGAACAAATATTCTAAAGTTTATGACATATTACTAATAGGAATATCTGTGGAGCATTAATGGTGTGTATATGACTTATTCCTTTTTGCCTGCACTTAGAAAGATACATTTTTAGTTGAATAGCACATATAGCTCATTTTAGCAAATTATTGACTTATCCCCTTTTCCCTGCACACCACGACTGGCTGGGTTGTAACGTGCTACTTGGTATCTTTGCGAAGACACAAAAGTTGAGTTTGTTTTGTTTGTTTTTTCTTCTCATAGTCATTTGGAGCTTGAGAAATATTTTATTGTATTAGTTTTGTGCTTCAACTCAAAGAGTCAAAGGAACTTCTCTGTTGGAACATTAAAACATATCTTGATTCTCTACTTATTGTGTATCTAAATATTAGAGTTTATTTTATGAACGTATGGATATATGAGTTTCCCTCGTCTTACTGGTTGTAAATTGAATATTAAAAAGTATATAAACAACGCAACAGTGCTGAAAATATATCTTATGTCATATGAGAAGTAGAATTTTTTTTAAACATAGGACTTTTCTAAAGCTTTTACGTATTCATTTTGCGTGTTTATTTAACATGACTAAGTTCAACGCTAAAAACCAATGTACATCAATACCAAGAAAACGAACCAAACGTGCAAATTGTGCAAGACTCTGTATAAACTTAAAAAGATAAAAGACTTGATTTATGATGCCTCCAGGTAAGTAATAAACCCAAAACAAGCGTATATAAGTGGAGTGTATTATTATTTGGTAAATAAATAGTAACTCCACACTAGTTAAGAGTAGATATGGAACTAAATCATACATTAAACTTCACCATGTATAATTTTCGTTTGAATCACGGCTTCAGAAAATAACTACTAATGAGATTTCATGTGAGCAGGTTACCAGTGGCTAGGTACACACACTTTTTGAATAACAAGGCCAAATTACAAGTCATTGAGAATCTGCTAATGTTGGATGTTCTAGGGGTCATGCTACTAGTGGTTCATAATTTGCTAATGTTGGATGTTGCAGGGGCTATTCTACTATTGGTTCATAATTTGCTAACGTTGGATTTTAGAGGGGCCAGGCTCTCATTGGTTCATAACTTACTAATTTTGGAAGTTCCAGGATCCATGCTACTATTGGTTCATAATTTGCTAACGTTGGATGTTCCAGGGACTATTCTACTAGTGGTTTATAATTTATTTATGTTGGATGCTCTAAGGGCCATGTTAAAAGTGGTTCAATATTTGCTTATGTTGAATGTTTCACGGACTAAAATACTAGTGGTGCATAATTAGTCATAA
This sequence comes from Timema cristinae, assembly GCA_039000515.1. NCBI lineage: Eukaryota > Metazoa > Arthropoda > Insecta > Phasmatodea > Timematidae > Timema > Timema cristinae. Next base: position 77,392 of record JBCFYV010000120.1, read on the forward strand.
ACAAGAACATCACCTCAGGCCCGCCCTTATCAGACGTGGAGCCCTGAACTAACTTAGTTTGCGGGGCCCCGAGTTGTCTGTAACTTCCCCCCCCCTCCAACAAAAGTTTTCTTATTACCAAGTCTTACTACCCGTTTGGGTTATACCCTTATGTACTAATTATGCTTAAGACTTAGAAACAAACCTAAGATTAGCAATAGAAAAGTGAAAGGATATAATAACTGAAAAAATTAATTTAATTAATAAAAATGTCAAAATTATTAACATGTTGAAATTAAATAATATACTTTAATATTGAAAAAACACGTTAAGCTGTGCTTTCAACAAGCAAAAAATATGTGAGATAAAATTGAAAAAATTAAAAATATATTAATGTCAATATAACAATAATTACCAAGTCAAATGATGACCATCAGTCAAAAAATACACATACAACATATTAAAATAAATACTATCAGAACAAAAATTGAAGATAACACACAGTTAAAATTCAAACATTGAAGATGAGAAGTTAAATGAAATCAAACACGTGAAAGTAGTGTCTTTCAAGTTGTAAAAATCATGTGAAATAAGGTTGGAACGTAATAAGCTATGATAAATAATCTGTGTTTAAGTAAATAATCGAAGTCTTAATCTTGTTCAGTCCCATTACTCCTTCGGCTGGTAATCAGCGTTTAAAAGAAAGCCGATTAAATTCTGGCCGACATTTTTCGGTATAATTATACCATAAGCATGGCGCTGTAAAGTGAAATTAAAGACTATTAGAAACAATTATGGAAGTAGAAAAACTATGGGAGTGAAAAACTAAATAAAAAACGTGAGAAAATTGAGAAAACGAAAAAAAAAAAATTTATACAAATATTTATTTAAATAGGAATCCTTTGTTTCCTCTGCAAGGTATCTGAAGTGTGTTCATAATTGTGCAGCTTATAAAAGATAGGGCCATGTTATAGCTCAGTGATCTACAAGAGGTGGCTCACGAAACAATTTTGTACGGCCCCCCTGTGGGTCTCGGCTTTGATTTTCACCCGTAAAAAAGTAAAATGTTCTTCTTATAAGTCAAGCGCATTATTTTCATTTCGTCAACGCTAGTTGTCTAGTTTCAAATAATTGCGCGTGCTTACTTGAAAATTTAAGATATGACCTTCAAATTGAAAAGTGCGATCTGCAATCAGACCCTTTTTATAGTGCCATAATCGATAAAGGAGAAGATTTTTTAAATCTATTACTAAGAACGCGCTATCCGAAATTGAGAGGCTTTGGACTTAAGATGTGCTCAATGATCGGGAGCACATATCTTTGCGAAATTACTTTTTCAACGATGAAATTATTAAAATCCAAATTCAGATGTTCATTCACTTCCACATTTACTACGATTGACAACTACAAGTATTGATAATGGTATAGCTACTTTAGTAAATGGAAACAAACAACTTCCGAGTTCACATTAAAATGAAATAATAATTATAAATTAATAAACAACTGTATCTTGTCTAATGTTTTAATAAGAGTTTTTATAAGCAACATGGTTTTTCTTTATTATTACATTTTAGAAATGCTTGCTAAACTTAACGGTCGGACCCTCTGTCCTGTATTTATAATTGCGGCCATCGGATTGATCTTTTTTAATGTGGCCCTCAAATTAGCTCAAGTTGGACAGCCCTGGTGTAACTGATTAAGTTGTACTGCTAACTTTCAGGGTAAATGAAGTGTAGGCCTACATTGTTTCTCAGTTATTACATGATAAGTAATCACCTCTATGTTCAAATACAAATTCATGATGACAAAAGTTAGCAGTCAATTAGATCAGTATATACCCCAAATTAAGACACATAAGGGATAAAATGGTCATCATTTATTACAACCTATTACAAATTTGTTCATTAATTTAAAACAAATTTTATCGTCTTAGATAAATAGTAAGTAGTAATTCTAAAGGAGTTTTAAAATTAGCCATTTAGTTGCATTATACAGATGCCTTCACGAACAACCCCAAGATTAAGTAATATACTCGTAATACACTTGTGGTTATACGAAAATAATATTTGGTTGGAAGAAATGAGTTAATTAGAGGCTAGGTTTTAAAACCCTTTTCTTGGATCAACTTGAAATTGTCATGGGGAAAAAAAAACAGAAATTCATTCACACAAGTTTATTATTGCTGGATTTTATTCCGACACATACTTGTTTATTGTTGTTAGATAAGTCAACCAGCAATGATTTGGATTACGAGAGAAGTAAAGCAGCATCAGTTACAACCAGTAGTGATTTGGAGTATAACAACGATGAAGTTAGTGAAACTACAGTAAGCAGCTTATGTGTTTCTCCTGATAAGCCATCATGTTCATCAGAAATGTCAGGTAAATAAAATGAGTTGAGTTCTTTATCTTCAATGTCTGATAATTTAATTTAAAGTACTGTTCAGTGTAGGCCTATAGGTAATTTTAAGTAAATCAATGCCCGTAATGAGAAGTCAAGATCCTGTTAGGTGCAAAAGGAATTATTTGAACTAAAACTATTTTTTCATAACTTCACAAGAGCAATTGCATTTGAAGAGTCCACTTCAAAAACAATGGATATCACTTTTTCATGAAAATGAGTTAAGACTGGCAATATAGACTTCAAGTGGTGTAGAATTATACCACTAGAGTCCACAGCATTAATGGTTATGGTTCCTGAGTTACAGAGGAGAGAAGAAATCCTATACAGGGAAAGAATGCTGGCTGTCACTAGTAAACATATCAAGAATGATTGATGTCATAAAAAAGGCTTCATTGACCTTTGTATTGCACCACACAAATCTAATTGTGCTTCTTCAATTTGCCAGTAGTGCAGCTAGTGTACAGTCTATTGTTTTAGATAGTTGTGATGTTTGTATAATTGCTTCCTTTTTGTTTGGTTCTATATACAAACATCATGAATCCATAAAGTTATAGTGAACCCATATCAAGTAAAATGAAAACAGTTGTAAGTAAGAAAAGGAAGAAAAGTGGTAGGATGAGTGAAGTTATGAAGAATATGAGGTTATGTAGTCACTAGAATGTCCTAGACTGTGAGTGTGTGTGGCTTAAGTGTTTCAAAAATGTTTCTTATATACAAAGAAAACATAGAATTAGTTAATTCAATCAAATGAAAAACTATGATGAACAAAACTCATATCTGTTTGTTTTAATGTCAGTTAATGCAGTTAAAAAACTTAGGGTCAGGAAAGAAGAAAACAATGCAACATTTCTTGAAAATGTTAATACCAGTACCTACATAGAGTTTGTGATGATAATTCTGTGAGTGGAATTTCAGTGTGTGTGAAGGCTTTTATATCCATGGCATAACTTAAAGGAGGGCACATACATTGCATACATCGTGTAAGAAAACTGGACTGGTGGTAATAGTCATTCACATTGTAAAATGCCTCCTAATGTTGAGAAAAGTGTAAACAATCACATAGTTTATTTTAATGGTAGGCCTAGTCACTATTGTAAACGCAAAATTGATAAAATCCAAGTTCCCTCTTTGTTAAATGTGAAGAAAATGTATGAACTGTACTAGGAACAAAACTTACCACTAGTGCACTATGAGTTTAACAGAACTATTTTTAATAAACAGTTTAACATAAGTTTTGGATACCCAAGATGTGATACATGTGCCAGCTGCGACAAGAACCAAGCAGAGAATAAATTGTCGGATAGCTCATTATCAGATAGCTAGTACAATTTTATGATTCTGAGCATCATGTTATAGAGCTCCTGTCAATTTCGTATGAGAAGTTCATAGACTTGCAACATCTCATGTAATTTTGTGGGTAAGAGGCCAGGGAGTTCTATAGTATGCTTTCGCATATAAAGAAAGGACAGCAAAAAGAAAAGTAAAGAATCACAATGACAATAGAGGAGTGAATTTTATTAATACATTTCTTTATAATAACTTTTTTTAGTGACTTTCACATGTAACATGTAGGCCTACTGTTATTTGGTTCTAAAGGTGCTAAATTTATACACCACGACATTCATCATTCTTGGATTATTATATTTTCATACATTCAGTGTCTTTGCACTTTTTAGTGTGTAGCTGACAAATGTTTTTATGTATAAAAACTCTATTTAATGTTTTGGAATTACTAGATAGTTCAAGTTTTTTTCTACTGTCTTGAAAGAATAGATAAGTTAAATGTATTTCTAAATAAACTTGATAGTCGTCCAGTATAAAGGTTTTCAACTTTAAAAACTGTTTCCTGATAAATAAGGATCTTTGACATCCATCATTTTTGCAGTGGACTCTTCGTTTCTCGAAGCTACCATTTAATCCTTGCCCCTTATATTATGGGTGTTGAAGGACAGAACTTATTATAGAAATTTAACTGGTGACTCCAAATAACAGATTCTGACTGTGTTTTAATTTCAAAAATGTTTTTTTTTATTTTTAATTGTTTTTTTAATTTGATCAAATTGACGTTTTAATCAAAGAAATTAGATTAAAATATATCTAAAAAAACTATTAATTTTAAATAGAGGCTATTTTGTATTTGGTGTAATTACTTACTACAAACGATTTTGTAAAGATTACAATATGATCACCTTTATACTTTATAAAATATTTAATATTTATTATTACGTTTAAAAATGATATTTTTATCTAGCCGTTTGTAATTATTTATTTTCCTTTGAACTTACTTTTTAAAGATTTCAAATGTATTTTAAACATACGGTGAATCAGTTCATAACTGTTAGGTATTTGATTTTTGTCTCTACGCTGAAGGCTTAGCTCTCTATAAAGTATGTGTGTCGCTCTAACCTAGAGAACGCCACGTCCAAAATTACGTAAGATGATCCCAGATACATTATATTCAATGGGGTATTTTATCCAGGTATCAGCTTTTGTGTCACCATCCTGGCGAGATTGCTGGGCAACCAACCTCCACGCCATGTGTGTTGGAACCTCATTGTATCTCATTACCAGTATCAGTGTAGTTCTGTAAAGGTTGGTTTCCCCTCCCCTCTTCCTGACCTCCACCACCTCTCCTGACCCCCTTTCCAGTGTTCCAAATTTGTTTATTCTTGTCTCATTTGTTTTATATTTGTGTTAATTGCTTTTTAATGTGTGCTCAATGATTATTTATATATACTCATTGCTTGTTTATTTGTGCTCGTTGGTTATTTATTCAGTGGTTTTTTTTTTATGTCTGGGTATGATTGGGACGGGGCGTTGGAGTTTTTTATTTATTTATTAGCATGCTGGCACGGCGTCGGACGTTCCTCCCACGTCATCGCTAGTGAGCACTGGGAGCATCTTCTCTGGCCGGCCGCTTAGCGAAGAGTGTGAGAAATAGTTCCCGGCTGTAGGACCCCTTTCCCTTCCCCTCACTACCCCTCCTTAGAGGTATGTATCTAAACACCCTCCCCACTCCCTATGTGTAAATGATTTTTACAGGTGTTGCACGCAATCCCTCCTCAACCCTCTATGTAGTAATGGGTTTTCCCTGATGACTGGCGCCAGTTTGGCAGATCGACTAGACAAGTCGGGACAATAATAGATCGTGACCTTGAATGATATCGCAATAGGTTTTTCCCTGATGACTGGTGCCAGTTTGGCAGCTCTACAAGACAAGTCGGGACAAGTATAGATCCTGTACTTTAAACCGTGAATTAGTACAAGAGGTCATTGACCCTGTTCATATTTGGTTAAAGTTTGACGGTTCATCAAGTCGAGACCCGTATCTATGTGTAAGAGACCGAAAGGTTTTGCGTGAATAAAACACGATATTACAAAACATATATTTATTAAACATTAAAGGTTTTACAGACATATATTAAAGGTTTCATAGACATCATACATAATATTTATTATACACTTTTAAAAGAATGCGGCATATATTCGTCCATACGATTTTCTACAGTGTTTCTTAGATGCGTTAGTAAAATTGTCTTTAGTTCACATTCCAACATATAATAGTCCAAACCGACGACTTGATGTGTATAATAGGTAGCACTGATAAGATACAGGTTTCTTATGTGCGTTTCCACAGTAGGCTGTTCGAGATCGATGACATCCACTGATTCTATTAGCGTGTCGCATACATCCACGACGAGTGTGTCGATCAAATCGTTGAAATAGCGTGCGACGGGTGTCGACCATATATCCCGGTAGTTGAAGGCGAAGTTGATGAGGTCCAATACGTCACAAAGACGAGCTCAGCTAGGTAATAGATAGGCGACCCGTTTGAGTCCGGCGACTTGTTTCTTGCTGATAATGACCATAAGGTTACCGCACATGCGTTTCAGAGAGCTTTCATGATTAGTCAGACTAATCTTCTGAGGAGGTTGCGTGTTGCTGAAAAACATAGATATGACAGACTTGTAGTTGCCCAGTTCTTGCCACTCTGTACGGTTGAACACCACACAGTTCCCTTCGCATTTTTCTAGCTGGACATAGGCCGTAAAGTTAATTTGGACGCTCATGTCGACGATGACTCGTTTGACGTCGACTTCATCCAGCGGGAGCAATGTGTTGAAAATACTGGTGATGGCGAGCGGCTTCAACGACTTTGCTTTGTGGGCACAAACTTCTTGGCCTTCCATGATATTTGATCGATTCGACGACTTTAGAGGTTATGGACGGCACGCAGTCGGGACGCCCTTTATAAAGGCGCACGCTGATTGGACCTAGCCCCTCGAGGAGCGTCAGGACTCTACAGTCTTGAAAAATGTTTTGTAATATATCACCACCTTAGTGTCGTTGCTTGTATGGTTGGTGGGCGAGAATAGGGTTAGGAATGTTTTCATCGGAGTGTTCTGGGCGCGATAAAGAAGGTACATGAAACAGTAATGGCAGCAAACGTCCGAGGCTGTCTTTGAAGTTGTAGCGTGCTATGAGACGTGCGGAAAGTGTTTTTATGTATAAATGCCAGATGTGACTTTATACGAGGTGGAAAACCATAACTGTCAAAATATACTTCCACGCCGTTCTTGTCGATAAAGATGGCGACCCAATTCGTCCCAGGCTTGGTGTATGAATCAGTCTTGATGTCGAGATTAGCAGGTCACGCTATTCTTGCAGGTAGTTGATCAGCAGGGAAAACACCCGACCAAACAAAACGGTCCCACGGGCTTGTTTTCAGCGCACGTCTTATGGTGTGCGTGTCCATCTTCATTCATCCCATCTCTAAGTAAAAAATATGTCAAATGCACATGGTGCGGCCTAATTTAAGTGTTTTCAAAGACGAACAACCTCTGTCGTACAAATCTACCATGAGTGTAGGCCTGTATTTGACTAGAAAATTTGTCTTTTCTGCCCCCTTGACGTAGACGGTTTCTGCACGCGTTGTGGCACGAGACATGAGGGATTCGAGCAGGCTTTAATCCACATCACCGCTATCCCAGGGAATACCGTGAAGTTTGTTGACGGTATAGTCGGCTTGCTTTTTAGCGGCGGCTGAAAGTTCTTCGCTAGCGTATTGGGATTTTAACATCCAATGTTGAAGTATTGCACCGTATACAGATAAAACACTCGGTTCCTTGACGATAAACTCTTTGCTGTCGTCGATTAAACTCTGTAAATCCACAATGACGTCCATGATTTAAATGACGAGTGTAAGGGGTGGGAAGTCACTTATATTTACACCCATATTCGGCCACGACGTTTCTGACCTTGTCGAAGGTGATGATGTTGGTAAAATCCCCGTACAAGATACAGTTGACGGTTTCGGTGAGAGCTCTGGTGAAGATCACTTCGATGCTCAGAGAGCCATGCCTCGTCAAATTCCAATGCAATGTCATGTGGGTGGAGAGATTTAGTGTGAGATTGAAAGCCATGAGATGATATCACTTAGGGAAGGCTTTCCGTGTGATGTCGCTACCTTCGTTCATGAAATGGATACCCATTCCAGAAAAAACCGTGTGGTAGGACATGACATAGTTGCCGTTTGTAAAATCGGGCTGTAGCGGTTTCGACGGCACATGTTCCAGATCCACGTAAAGCGAGAAATGGTTCATGTCATAGATTTGGAAGTTGAACGAGTTCTTGGTGGCGTCTCCGTTGAACGCCGCGTTTGATACAAATACCACGATGAGTCATTTGGGTAATTGTACGGTGAATACGTTGTCCAGTGTTTTCCCTTGCATACCCGTAGGAATAGTGAGTGTTTTTACCTCCACGCGGGTGATGGGATACTTAGTGGGACTGACGTTTAATGCTTTGGCATGTCCCAACAGTATAGAAGGTTCTGCTTTGACACGTCGCACTAGAAGGCCGGCATCAGCGATGTGAACCTTAATATGAGTGAGTTTAGAGATGGCCATAAAACTAAACCCGTCTTTGGAACGAACCCACTTGACTCTGAGTTCAGTACCGTTCAAATGGTATTTCTCTTTGTTAAACACGTCACCATGTAGATACCCAAAATGATCCACCGTCTTACTTTTTTCAGTGAGACTGCAATGGGCCTCAAATCCCTTGTTGCCGATGTTAGCCTTCTCAAAGGTTCCAGGAATGTCTGCCAAACACAAACCGCAAGTAATGTGTGTTCTTTTAGCGTCACTGTTGTAATTGAGCAATATCTCAATGTACGATCTCTAAACATACGTGCTGCTGAGTGGTGAGACTAGTTACTGGTTTAAAAACACATCCACCTCTGCGAATAGCGAAAGCAACCAGTTGTTTACGGGAGCGATTTGATCCACCTCTGTTCAACCCGGCTCCCTGTGGGGCCAGTACCTTAGCTGTACCACCTAAGTCCCAACCAACCACCACAGGTAGCACGTAGTTATAATACAACATAAAAGAAGGGTAATCACAAGGGACCTATATTATCTAATTTCAGCAAACCCATCAAAACCCTAGTCTTACCAGAGATATTATGGCTAAGCCTAAGGTAAAACACCATGACGTAGTCTGGGTACAGACAAGAACAAGCGAAGGTAACAAATACAGCCCAAGGGCTCGTTTATTTGGATGATTATTAACATTGAATAATAAGTACAATTTAGTATATCCAACTTTGATAGATATCAATACTCGGGTACGAATAACAAAGTAATACTGCTCATAATTGTAGATATACAACAGGATATCATTATTTGACATCGACAGGGAAGTCATCCCTAATAAATAAACTAAACAAGGAGTACATATAATATACCTCCCAATATGAATACAACACTCCCAAAACTGTAAGTTAACTTTACAACCAAACTAACTAATTAATATGTCTCGACGATTGTAAACATAACATATAAGATTAGAGTCATCTGACTGTTAACAATATAAATAACCTAATACCTAATATTTCCCATGAGATAGTAAATAAACCAACAAGAATTAAAGTCATCTGACTGTTAACAATATAAATAACCTAATACCTAATATTTCCCATGAGATAGTAAATAAACCAATAAGAATTAAAGTCATCCAACAGTTGCAAAACAGGGTAACTCCTTATAAATCGATATACATTTAACAACTATAGATAGACTAACTTCTTATGACAATGATTCCAACCCTGACCTGAATATAGATAGATCATGGTCAAAGTTTAACCTCCCACTTTTACAATAATTTTCCTAAACTCCACCATGAATTAAACCCTAACCTGAAATATACAATGTTCATGGTCAAAGCCTAATATTCCCTTTTTTACTATAATTTTCTTAAACTCCACCATGATTTGAACCCTAACCTGAAATATACAATGTTCATGGTTATAGTTTAATATTCCTTTTTTACAATAATTTTCCTAAACTTCGCCAAGCTTTGAACCCTAACTTGAAATAAACAATGTCCATGGTCAAAGCCTGATTTCCCTTTTATACAATAATTTTCCTAAACTTCGCCAAGCTTTGAACCCTAACCTGAAATAAACAATGTTCATGGTTAAAGTCTAATTTCCCTTTTTTACAATAATTTTTCTAAACTTCGCCAAGCTTTGAACCCTAACCTGGAATATACAATGATCATGGCCTATGAGTAATATCCATCTATTGCAATAGCTTACGTTTAAGGAAATCCTAGGGGCCTACATAGCGCCCAAGTGATCCTTACACCTAACCGGCATCAAAGAGTGCCACTCATTGCAGGCCATAGGCTTATATTTGATTCTGCTCAGCGGGGGAAACATGTTAGGAAAGAATTACATCATCGAGTCGTCACCAATATCCAATTACACGGTCCCACACTTCCACAGCGCAGTTGAGACTCACATAGTCACGGGGTGGGGGTGACCTCGCACACTCACTCGAGCCACTGATGTCCACTTATAATTGCACTCTCGCGCATGCGCGCGTTGAACTGATTGTCTTATTTTGGAGAAGAGATGGGTAAACGGCTGACTTCCCATTCAAAGTTTTATGTAGTGCGTACAACAAGGTCGTTCCGTGGTGTGATCGTTGTTATTGTACGAGACCTCGGCCGTTCTGGTGAATAGGGTGAGTAGAAAACTTGTTGTTGGTGCCGGGTCAGTCTGTATCCACGGTACACTGTGAAAGCACTACCGTCGGGTTTCATGATGGCCGCCCTGTGAGATATCGATATAAAACTCGCCTTGACTGGTAACGGTAAATTCGATGGGTGAATCATCGGTGAGGGAAGAGACAGGTTTGTACTGGAGCTATTGTCCACTTTCAAGATTGGTTTGAGTGGTGGGATGTAAAAGAGATCGAGTTCACAGCTGGCACACTCGCAGGACTAGGAGTGTAGAAATGACATTTCAACTGAAAATATACACCGTTTCTTTCTTTACCTTTTTACGTTGGAAAACGACAGAAGTCTGACGTCGGTACTTTTTACGACACCTTTTATAGCCTGAGACGGTAATCAGGGTGTCGATCTTCTGCTCCACCTTGCGTTTCAGGTTTGTTCCAGCCTTTCCGACACGTTGGCTTAAGGCCTATTTAAAAGGACGACGCTGATTGGCGACGTCGGAGAGCACGTCGATACCCGTATGAAGCACCTGTTTTCCAATGGCTTTAGTGCCGCATCTCAGAAATGGTACGACGCTCTTTAAAAGGCCACTGAAAAAATTGCCTATCCTGTGCCCTCGTTGATAGGGAACACCGCATTAAATCGAATAAATTACTGTTTCAGCCTGGTTGATATAGTATCTTTGATAGGGACAGTCATATTGATCAGCGTTGAAAATGTAGTTTCACGGACACTTTTCCAAAACCGAAAGGTACAGGTTCACCCGTGTCATTTCTTATATTTATTTCCAAGCTTTCGATTTCTCTTCTAATTTTGGGCAAGTAGTAGAACGGATCATAGCTAACTGCCTTATGTATGCCGTAGAGATAGTTTGTGTTGTTGATACCGACAATACGTAAAAGCTGTGCCACAATGTGACCCATGGCATTGAGGATTAACGATATCCGTGTAGACGTTCATTTGCTAGGGAAAGCCTAGTAGAATGTAGGCGGCCGTACGATGGGACTTTGGGACTTTGATCAGATTAGTCTTAGGATCGAAACCAAGCTGTAGATTTAGTTGACTTGATAGAGTCAGCAGCTGTATATTTGGTAAATAAGAAACAACGTCCACTTATTTATTGGGGTTTGTTTACTTGAATACAACTTCGGAATCCCCTTCAAACACCTCTACGTAGTTTAGGGTTTTGATCAAATTATGGATAGTGCTGTAGTTTCCAGGAGGGATGTGATCCTTGAATGTTTGTTCCACGCTGTTAGCGTCCACCCATTTGTACCAGACAATATTTTGGCACTCGGATACGGGGGAGAAAGAACACGAATATTGGAATTCGTTGAGAGCAACTTCCTACTGGCCTTTGAGTTTAAGACGGTAGGGTAGTTTCGTGGTGAAATTCGCGAGGTTATTTTTCGGGAAATATCCCATAGAGCTGTTGCTCGGCAAAGTAATGTAAAACTGTTCCTTCATGGTAGGGCGCTGACGTAACTGGCAGGAATACAAGAATTAAACTTGATAGGGTAACCTTTCCACTGCACGTCCACTTTCTTTCTGCCACATTTATCCTTGACACGTATTATTTTATCAAATTTAAAAATGTCTGGAAAGCGTACGCTTTGCAATTCGGGTTCGTAAAACGTTCCCTCCACCTCCTTGCCGTCAAGATCGATCAGCCTGTAGACGACTGGTTGCCACAACACTACACTGCTGACTTTAAAAATTTCTTCGACCCAATTGCTTTCGTAGCCCTTTTCAAACAGCATTTTGTATTTGCTAATACGCAACATGTCACCGACTTTCATTGGCTTAATATTCTAGTTTGGACGTCGTTTGCCGTACAGATTATCTCTGACTTGAAGCACATTGTATTCTGAAAAGTAGCAGGCACCATCTTAATAATGGAATGTTTTGCGCCATTGTAAAAGTCGACGAGATATTGAAGGATGTACACATACCGATACGTATTACTTCTGGTAAAGTAGCGTCACATGCTCCCTTTCAGAGTTCTATTGAATCGTTCCACGTTGCTTGCCTTCACGTCCGGATTATGGATCGTGTAGTAATGCACGCCTTCTTGTTTGAGAAATTTCTGGACTAGACGTACCGTGAACTCTGTCCCATTGTCAGTCTGTAAACTTAGAAGTTTACGACTGCATTGTTTTAAAATGTGCCGAAAGGCGTCTCTCATGACGCTCCCTGTCTTGGATGGAAGCGTCCTCGCCCAGGCCATATTTCTAAACACGTCGACAACTGTGAGCAATTACACCGCACCATAGTTGTATTTTCAAAGACTTCGTATATCGTTGAGATCGGCTCGCCAAAGATCGTCAATATTTGACACCACCTACTTGTTGAGTGGAAACTTTTTTTATCGCCGATTTGTGTAGAGTATAAGCGTCATTTGCACTTTGCTATTCTCGTACTTTGTCGGCATATTTCTTGGACGCCTTTATGAGCGATGCCGCACCTGCAACCATGCGGGATGTGAAGGGTCATAGTATATGTCGGCTAAATATTCCATTAAGCTCGACACGGCAGCCACCTCTTTTCATCCACCCTTTTCATTTTCTTCTTCTTAGGGAGTTGCGACGGTGTAAGTGGTTGAGGTACGGGCGTTGGATCTCTTATGGTTGCCAAGTGTTTCGAGTTGACAATAAATTATTTCGGGACGTTTATTATTTTGAGCACCGTAAGAAATTTTTGCCATCCTGATAGCTCAGTCTGTCTTCTTGCTCTGACCAGATCTTTGACTAAATCCACAATATTGGATCCACGTAGAGGCGTATCGTGAATACTCACTTCTTCGTTTTCGTTTCAAGAGATACTACATTGGAAATAATATATTCTAGTAAAGCTTCAGATTTCTTTACGTTTCTGTACTGGTACAGTATTTAGTACAGCAGGGATGGGAAGTACATACACTTCAGGTGTGGTTGTGGTAGTGGTATTTTCAAGTGGTTCATGGTGTTGACTAAAGTGCAGATAGCGCTGTATCACTGTTGGTATAAAGTCCATTTAGTCTTGTCGTCAAGTATTAAAGCGCGGATTTTTTCCATTTCCTTGTTGAGTTCGGAGATCATTAAATTTGTTGCCGATGCCACTTGTAGGTGGTGTTTCTCTTAATGGGGTAATGTTTCAGAGGACACCGATATCATATTTTTCATCTCCTCTTTTGAGCAGCTTGCCCAACACCTGCTTTTGAGCACGTAACTTTGTCTTCTCCGCATTTTCAAAGGAACCCGCACTTTTAAAGTATGGTAGGCACTCTCGCAAACAGAGTCAATCAGTTTCTTGTCCGCTGTATTCAGCAAGGCGACACGTTTCTGTGGGTTCATGCGATGCATCGCACGTAGCAGAGGGGCTTGCTTCAGCACCTTGGGACTCATGGCTATGAACTGATCTGTAATCGGGAAGTGTCGGTGTTTTTATAGCTTTTGAGTAGTAGGTACACCCAACAACCGACATTTGTGTGGGTTCTATATCTGAAACATTCGGGTGTAACTTGCTTAAAATTTAACAATATATACCAGTGGGGAGTACTTATAGCATCAGCGTAAGCCTCTTGTTAAACTCTGGGGTTTTCGGGACAGACTTGACGTGTAGAGTGTTGAATCTGAGCTTTATCCTGGTTATTTTTAAAGAGCACGATATAATGTGCGTTTAAGAAAATGTCTCTTTGGCCCTTGCCCTAGTGGAATATATTTTGTGTAAGGTACATGACGCTAATATTTTGATGGTGGCATCCTTTGGTGAAAAGATCAATGACCACTTCGTTGGCTTCACGCATCAGGTCGTCCAGGATAATCAGCTCTGGAGAGTCATTTTAGTTGTCATCAATTTTCAGCAAACCCTTACAGAATATGACGCGGGGACTTGAAGCGTCTTGTCTTTTATTTTGGACTTGCATTATGTAAACGTGAATATGGTATCTTTATCTCTATGATATATATCAAGGGTCGGGGACGTGTGACTCCTATACAGAAAAATGTCTGCTCTTTTAATGAAATGTAGTGTAACGTGTGCTACATGTTACAAGTTTACAAAGCAGTATTTAAATGTAATACTAATCTATTTGCCCATGAGGAAACACACACGTTCCAACCACACCTACATGTTGTCCGCTCATAGCTCGGCATCAGACTGACGAGGGTAACGATATCTCGCACCGCTGCAGTGGCGTTATGCCCAAGAGAGAGGTAAAATTAATGGGGCTAGTTTATCATGTTCCGGCACCTCCAGGTAAATTCTACACGCTTTTGGGCCAACGTTGAACCATCCAATCATACCACGCATTATGTCATGATTTCCCTCCCTATTTCCCTCTCTTCCTTTCTCCTTACCATCCGTTGCTTCCGTCTATGTGTTCACGTGATCATGCTCTGGAACTATATATTGCCATGTTTAATCTATGTCGGGACTCATAATATCAGTGACTTCAGGGAGGTAAGTTACACTATCTTAAGCACATGTAAGTTGCGTTTTTTCTAAATTCTCTTTTGGCCTAAATATTTTATCTTTTTCAAAATTATATTTTTGGTAATTAATAATATATCTGTTATAAATTTTGGCCTTGAGCTTAAAATCTTTTCTTGAAACTTAATAATGAATCTATTGTGGAGTAAATTCATGCTGTGTTTTAATCCATTGCGAATAAATATATCACTGAAACTTAAATTTTGTTGATTTATTTGCCGCCTGGCCGTGTGTTGTTTAATTGGACCTTTTAAACAGACTCTTGCCATCTTGTTTAGTTGTTGAATCACGTACAGATGGCTTTGTTTAGCTACGATTACTCTTCTTAGTAATTTGTTGTTTGGCCGCTAGTGTTATGCTAGCATGTCACTTGTTAATGTGCCACGATATGGCTAGACCTTTTAAACGGTTATTTGATATAGTTTCCTTTTTGTTCGATGTAACTTTAAACTTGTTCTGATCTATTACTCTACTTATACAAATATATCACTGGATAAGAGCCTGTTTGTATTCCTACATTTGTCGAGTAAATGGTAATAACAGAGTTGTTTCATCCGTCACCAGATGACGTTATTAGTATATAGCTATATTTAATACATTTTATTCCGAGGTATTTACCTCCTTTCCTTATTGTGACTTAACTATTGTTTACCTGCTGGTACGGGCTTTTAGCTTAACGTATGTATTGTAGTATTGTCGTAACTAATGCTTTGTGTTGTAACTAAAAGAGTACTAACCTTAACTCTAATTTTCGCTTAAGGGCAGTTCTTAAAACTTACTCCAAACTCTACTCGTGATTTTATGCATAAATAATGTTTTATTTATATTTAATAAATGTTACTCTTGCTACCCCCTGACTATTATTTCCCTTGGGGAGATTATAGTTGAGGGATTACAGTAGTTCCTTAAATATACAAATATGAGTGGTTCTTATATAATGATTATGTTTTCCAATTTACCTTTCAAGGTTACATTTGTAGCAATTTGTAGCAATGACTCATTCATATCAATTACTACTGTTACTGTGCATAACATTGGACTTGGATGCTTAAAATTATCCAAAATCAATATTCTAGATAAAAACATACATAAGCTACACTAAATACATCAGTTCCATCTTTATATTTATATTCCTAAAATAGACGACATATGGTGCTATTTTAAATGTTATGCCAAATGCTTAGCCAAATGTAGTAAGGTCATTAAACATAAATAAACAGCGCCATGGAACATTATTGGAAGACACCTAATATGAAGAATAGACATCGTACAAATCTAAATCAAGAAGCGTTGGGCTTAGAATTCATTCCTGAAATATTGTTTCTTAAACTTTGACTTTACCCATGTTCGATTTTAAGGCAACAATCTTACAAACAAAATAATTAGTATTCAATTATTACCCTCCTTCCCCCCCGTGTCCGTTTCTTAAAGGTGAGGGACCGGGGATCTGTCAGGATGTTCTTGGCCTAGAATAATGGGGAGGTGATATGATTACTTGTGTGGGTTCGTGATTGACGTTAGACTTGGCTTTTAGAAGGTTTATTAATACTACTATATCTATTACAAAAGTGATGTTAAAAGTGAAGTTAGAATGAAGAACAAAGAGAATATAAGGAAGCGAGTAACAAAACGAGGTGTTATGAGGTTTACCAAATGGCTTGTCTGACTGCTAGACGGTCCCTGTATGGTCATCGAACCTGGTTCCCTGGACTCGAGTGGCAGTCCCGACTGTTACTTGATGAACCCGACGACTTAGCCCACGTTACCCCATGGCAGGCAGCGTGACATCCTAGATTACTGTCTTTTGTAGTTAGCTGCGAGAGGCTCTAAAACCTCCCATTTTAACCGGGCCACCGGTCTAGTTTCTAGCTATGGAATGTTGACACCACCTTTTGGGTCAGCTCCTCTAGTTTATTTGTTTATCGACTCATCATGATAATCTTGTAACATTCGTTATGTCATTCGCCACTCACAATATACAATGTTTACATAAACATGCCGTCCAATTGAGGCATGTGGTTACACTACAAGAGGTTTCATTTAAGAAATTCTAACACAATTTTGAATTTCTTAATCTCCTCCCTACTGTTTGAAAAAAAAAAATCTTGTTTATTTACACTTTATAACTCCTAAACTTACGACTCTACATTTGTCAAAGTGTCAGATAAACTTTTTGGCAACGTCACGCTGACGCTAGACAAACTAACTGGGTCAGCTTTAGTATATATTATATATAGTATATTATATAGTATATATTAAAGCGCACAAGGCAGGCCACACCCCTTTCCATTTGGCTGTTTCTTTAGGCCACACCCAATGCCTTGAGGAGCTGCTGGAATCTTCCAACTACCAGTTAGGACATCCTCAACCAAAACTAAATAAAAATAATGAAAACGGTTAGATTTATAACCTTTAAGTGTTTTAAAACTGACAATTCTATACCGGCATCTCTTATTTACTTTCCTGAACATATACAATGAAGCTATAACAACAAAGAAAATTACTACTTCTGGCACGACACAACTAGCAGCAAGTAAATTGTTAGTATGTTTCTCTGAAATTTTTGTTTTAGCTTGGCTAATCAATTTATCGATGTCTATTGTGGAACTACAAGAAATAACGTAACTGTCCAGTTCCTCCTGTAAATGGGTAGAGTATCCTCAATAAGAATAATACTACCCTCACTCCAAACTACACATTTAACACTGGGTAGGCATATCACATAGCGTTCTACTGGCTCTTAACCTTTAACCTGCCCTGAAGAATGATCAGGAACTTAAAATGACTTCCTATAAAATCACAATCTGAGGCATTTATAATTCTCTCGCAATGATGATTTGACGTCTGGGGTTATCTTTGTTGCGACTGTTATAGAATAAGCTAGTTTGTAATTTATGTGCTGATATAATTAGTCGGTAAATAAAGTGCACGAGTAAGTTGAAAAAGCGTATGTAAGAAATAATACAAAATGCTTTCAATTAGTTTTCATTTTCATAAAGAGTAAACTCCCATACCACAACCAATCAGTGAGCCCAGATTGGCTTATCTTAGGTACTTGGACACTGAATACCTTAGTTTACTCCCTCCTCCCCTCTTCCATCTGCGAACAAGCTGGAAGGTAGCATTAGAGGGAGAAACTAAACCTAGAGAGAGAGGGCTGTATGCTAGCTGTCAAAAATGTCACTTATTGCAGATTGGTCAGAAACAAGGAGCTAAGTACACATTTCTTAATACTCAATAAACTTCTAAAATCTAAGGAAGACTAACTCCGAATGACAAAAATGTTAGATTTCTACGTGGTTATTCGGTCATAGAAGGGTTGGAAGGAATGTTATTCTACCATACTCTATTATAACTGATCATCTAAGTAGGTCAGTTTGCGGTATTCGAGGACACCCATTAATCACCATTTTAATGGATTCTGAGATGACAGGATGGGGTGAGGAGGGGGATGGGGTGATAGGAAGGGTTGTAGCACATGATGGTGGCCGAGGGATGGAGGGGATGGAGCACCTGGGTGCGGGGTGGAGTGGGAGACTATTTTACGGCGACACTCATTTGCATAATTGGATGGGGAGGGTTGGAACCCTCGATGTGAGGGAGAAGAGGTGAGGGGGTGGAGGGAGGACAAATATTTTTTTGGTGCAGGATACGAGGACGCAACTGTTTCTGTGATCTCCAGGAGAGGTGAGGGGGTGGAGGGGGGACAGGACGAGGACTATGATCTCCAGGAGAGGTGAGGGGTTGGAGGGGGGACAAAATATTTTTTTGGTAGGACACAACTGTTTCTGTGGGATGCTGGGGGTGAGGGGTTGAAGCACCAGGATGGCTGAGATGAGCGAGGGAGACTACCTCCACGCAAATGCGGGTTCATTCCCAAGGGTCGTCTCACGGTCTCGAAGTATCCACTCTACCTTCACGCAAATGCGGGTCGTCTCACGGCCTGGGTCGGGTCTCGAAGTATCCAGCAAATGCGGGCTGTCTCATGGCCTGGCGGATCCACTCTACCTTCGCACAAATGCGGGTTCACTTCCTCAAACCCTGATGGTCAAGGATATGACAAGTATTATTCTTAATATTCAGTACAAAATTCTCTCTCTCAAAGATTCTTTCATGCATAGTCTTAGTCTATCAACATACGCATACATATAGTCTTTTCAATCCCCCTCTCTCTCTCTCTCTCTCTCTCTCTCTCAAACCTTGACGGTCTGTAGGACAGCTACGGGTCTCGAAGTATCCACTCTACCTCCGCGCAAATGCGGGTTCAGGTTGTCTCACGACCTGGCGGATCCACTCTACCAGGGTCGTCTCACGTTCTCGAAGTATCCACTCTACCTCCACGCAAATGCGGGTCGTCTCACGGTCTCGAAGTATCCACTCTACCTCCACGCAAATGCGGGTTCACTTCGGGAGGGCAGCTCATGGACAAGTATATTCTCCCTCAAACTCTGATGGTCAAGATTGGGAATTAAGGATATGACAAGTATTATTCCCTTCTAAGTCAATAATCATTGAAAGAGTTTAAAAGAATTGTTTACTTCAGGGTCGTGTGCGTGTGTGAGTGAGTGTGTGTGTGTGTTAGGGTAACTGAACTTAATCTAAGTCAATAATCTTTGAATGAGTTTAAAAGAATTGTTTACATCATTAACTAACAATACGTACGTGTGTGTGTGTGTGTGTTAGGATAGCCGTACTTAATCTAAGTCAATAAACATTGAATTGTTTTCAGGTTAAATGTGAATAGTTTTTTTGAAATATCAATTACTCAATTGCTCGAGATTATTTATTAAAAGTGACACTAAATATAAGTTACTTATTCAACATGAATTACGTGAATAGGTCTAATCTTGTTTTCAGGTTAAATGTGAATAGTTACACCCTATCTCTATCTTGAGGTAGTTCTATCCAGTCCACATCATTACACCCTAGCTCTATCTTGAGCTAGTTCTATCCAGTCCACCTCATTACACTTTATCCTTATCTTGAGATAGTTCTATCCAGTCCAACTCATTACATCCCTAACCCTATCTTGAGCTAGTTCTATCCAGCCCAACTCATTACACCCTATTGGCTAATTCAATATTCAAATGAAGTAACTGATTTAGGAATGGTTTAAATCTACACATGCAGAACTTTTACGATTCTACTAGGTGAGGAGTTGAAGAGAGTGTATTTAACCAATCTCCTTGTTACATCCTCATTTAAAGCTAATTCTCTAACAATATGAAGTAGGAACAGATTGGAGACAAGCACTCTAACAGTATGAAGTAGAATCAGATTGAAGATAAGCACTCTAACAATATGAAGTAGGATCAGATTGGATACAAGCACTCTAACAGTATGAAGTAGAATCAGATTGGAGACAAGCACTCTAACAATATGATGTAGGAACAGATTGGAGACAAGCACTCTAAGAGTATGAAGTAGAATCAGATTAAAGATAAGCACTCTTATAATATGAAGTAGGATCAGATTGGATACAAGCACTCTAACACTATGAAGTAGAATCAGATTGAAGATAAGCACTCTTACAATATGAAGTAGGATCAGATTGGATACAAGCACTCTAACAGTATGAATTAGAATCAGATTGAAGATAAGCACTCTAACAATATGAAGTAGGAACAGATTGGAGACAAGCACTCTAACAGTATGAAGTAGAATCAGATTGGAGACAAGCACTCTAACAATATGAAGTAGGATCAGATTGGAGACAAGCACTCTAACAGTATGAAGTAGGAACAGATTGGAGACAAGCACTCTAACATTATGAAGTCTGGACCAGATTGAAGACAATCACTATAACAGTATGAAGTCTGGATCAGATTGAAGACAAGCACTTTAACAGTATGAAGTCCTGACCAGATTGAAGACAAGCACTCTAACAGTATGAAGTCTGGACCAGATTGAAGACAAGCACTCTAATAGTATGAAGTAGAATCAGATTGAAGATAAGCACTCTTACAATATGAAGTAGGATCAGATTGGATACAAGCACTCTAACACTATGAAGTAGAATCAGATTGAAGATAAGCATTCTATCAATAAGAAGTAGGATCAGATTGGATACAAGCACTCTAACAGTATGAAGTAGAATCAGATTAAAGATAAGCACTCTTATAATATGAAGTAGGATCAGATTGGATACAAGCACTCTAACACTATGAAGTAGAATCAGATTGAAGATAAGCACTCTTACAATATGAAGTAGGATCAGATTGGATACAAGCACTCTAACAGTATGAATTAGAATCAGATTGAAGATAAGCACTCTAACATATGAAGTAGGAACAGATTGGAGACAAGCACTCTAACAGTATGAAGTAGAATCAGATTGGAGACAAGCACTCTAACAGTATGAAGTAGGAACAGATTAGAGACAAGCACTCTAACAGTATGAAGTCTGGACCAGATTGAAGACAAGCACTCTAACAGTATGAAGTCTGGACCAGATTGGAGACAAGCTCTCTAACAATATGAAGTAGGATCAGATTGGAGACAAGCACTCTAACAGTATGAAGTAGGAACAGATTGGAGACAAGCACTCTAACATTATGAAGTCTGGACCAGATTGAAGACAATCACTATAACAGTATGAAGTCTGGATCAGATTGAAGACAAGCACTTTAACAGTATGAAGTCCTGACCAGATTGAAGACAAGCACTCTAACAGTATGAAGTCTGGACCAGATTGAAGACAAGCACTCTAACAGTATGAAGTAGAATCAGATTGAAGATAAGCACTCTATCAATAAGAAGTAGGATCAGATTGGATACAAGCACTCTAACAGTATGAAGTAGAATCAGATTAAAAATAAGCACTCTTACAATATGAAGTAGGATCAGATTGGATACAAGCACTCTAACACTATGAAGTAGAATCGGATTGAAGATAAGCACTCTAACAATATGAAGTAGGATCAGATTGAAGATAAGCACTCTAACAGTATGAAGTAGGATCAGATTGAAGATAAGCACTCTAACAATATGAAGTAGGATCAGATTGGAGACAAACACTCTAACAGTATGAAGTAGAATCGGATTGGAGACAAGCACTCTAACAGTATGAAGTAGAATCAGATTGAAGATAAGCACTCTTACAATATGAAGTAGAATCAGATTGGATACAAGCACTCTAACAGTATGAATTAGAATCAGATTGAAGATAAGCACTCTATCAATATGAAGTAGGAACAGATTGGAGACAAGCACTCTAACAGTATGAAGTAGAATCAGATTGGAGACAAGCACTCTTACAATATGAAGTAGAATCAGATTGGATACAAGCACTCTTACAATATGAAGTAGGATCAGATTGGATACAAGCACTCTAACAGTATGAATTAGAATCAAATTGAAGATAAGCACTCTAACAATAAGAAGTAGGATCAGATTGGGTACAAGCACTCTAACAGTATGAAGTAGAATCAGATTGAAGATAAGCACTCTTACAATATGAAGTAGGATCAGATTGGAGACAAGCACTCTAACAGTATGAATTAGAATCAGATTGAAGATAAGCACTCTAACAATATGAAGTAGGAACAGATTGGAGACAAGCACTCTAACAGTATGAAGTAGAATCAGATTGGAGACAAGCACTCTTACAATATGAAGCAGGAACAGATTGGAGACAAGCACACTAACAGTATGAAGTCTGGACCAGATTGGAGACAAGCACTCTAACAGTATGAAGTAGAATCAGATTGAAGATAAGCACTCTAACAATATGAAGTAGGATCAGATTGGATACAAGCACTCTAACAGTATGAAGTAGAATCAGATTGGAGACAAGCACTCTAACAATATGATGTAGGAACAGATTGGAGACAAGCACTCTAACAGTATGAAGTAGAATCAGATTGGAGACAAGCACTCTAACAATATGAAGTAGGATCAGATTGGAGACAAGCACTCTAACAGTATGAATTAGAATCAGATTGAAGAAAAGCACTCTAACAATATGAAGTAGGAACAGATTGGAGACAAGCACTATAACAGTATGAAGTAGAATCAGATTGGAGACAAGCACTCTAACAGTATGAAGTAGAATCAGATTGAAGATAAGCACTCTAACAATATGAAGTAGGGACAGATTGGAGACAAGCACTCTAACAGCATGAAGTAGAATCAGATTGAAGATAAGCACTCTAACAATATGAAGTAGGATCAGTTTGGAGACAAGCACTCTAACAGTATGAAGTAGAATCAGATTGGAGACAAGCACTCTTACAATATGAAGTAGGATCAGATTAGAGACAGGCACTCTAACAGTATGAAGTAGGAACAGATAAGAGACAAGCACTCTAACAGTATGAAGTCTGGACCAGATTGAAGACAGGCACTCTAAAAGTATGAAGTCTGGACCAGATTGAAGACAAGCACTATAATAGTATGAAGTCAGGATCAGATTGTAGACAAGCACTCTAATAGTTTGACCAATCATAAAGCAGTAGTTGTTTTCAGTGTTTGTGGTGCTGTTGATAGCCTGGGACTGGGAGATTAGGTGTTAGAATCCCTGTTTTAGGGGGTTAGGAAGAATACCTGCATTCACGTGAAAAGAAAGTTGAAATTCACCTTCAGTACACCCTGGATCTCCACGTCATCGGCAGTCTAGTAGCGCCTATGAAGATCCAGATTGAGACATGAAGATCCAGTTTGATACATGGAGACCCAGATTGAGACATAGAGAGCCAGATTGAGACATGAAGATTCTGATTGAGACATGGAGACCCAGATTGAGACATGGAGACCAAGATTGAGACATGAAGATCCAGATTGAGACATGAAGTCCCAGATTGAAACATGAAGACCCAGAGTGAGACATGAAGACTCCCATTGAGACATGAAGATCCAGTTTGAGACATGGAGAGCCAGATTGAGACATGGAGACCCAGATTGAGGCATGGAGACCCAGATTGAAACATGGAGACCAAGATTGAGACATGGAGACCCAGAGTGAGACATGAAGTCCCAGTTTGAAACATGAAGACCCCGTTTGAGACATGGAGACCCATATTTAAACATGAGGATCCCGAGACCAAGATTGAGACATGAAGATCCAGATTGAGACATGGAGACCCAGATTGAAACATTAAGACTCCCCTCATTGAGAAATGGAGACCCAGAGTGAGATATGAAGACCCAGATTGAGACATGGAGAGGCATATTTAAACATGAGGACCCCCATTGAGACATGGAGACCCAGATTGAGACATGAAGATCCTGATTGAGATATGGAGACCAAGATTGAAACATGGAGACCAAGATTGAGACATGGAGCCCCAGATTGAAACATGAAGACCCAGAGTGAGACATGAAGACCTAGTTTGAGACATGAAGATCCAGATTGAGATATGGAGATCCAGTTTGATACATGGAGACCCAGATTGAAACATGAAGACCCCCATTGAGACATGGACACCCAGATTGAGACATGAAGATCCAGATTGAGACATGTAGATCCAGTTTGATACATGGAGGCTCAGATTGAGACATGGAGACCCAGATTGAGACATGAAGATCCAGTTTGATACATGGAGACCCAGATTGAAACATGAAGACTCCCATTGAGACATGAAGATCCAGTTTGATACATGGAGACCCAGATTGAAACATGAAGACTCCGTGGACAGCGTCATTGATGTAAATGATGAGGTTTGTTCCTCATTTACAAGGATGCACGTGACGCGTTGTGCCCTAACTCTAACACAAGTGTGGCGGTGGCGTGTTACACGACTGCTTTGGCTATGTTGCACTTATACAGCATCCTTGAAAAATTGGGTGATCGTGTTTTATATCACGATACAGACTTTCTCTTTAGGTTGCAATCTAATGTCACAACAATTACAATTTATAAATGAAAAATGAGTATGTGGGTGTGTGTGTATGTGTGTGTGTGTGTACGTGCGCGTGTGACACCTTACCTTAATCGACTCTTTGGTAAAATTATTAACTACTCATATTCTACAGCTTAGATAAATATTTTTTGCTAAATCTAAATTAACTACACTGTATAATAATAATAACATTTTTTTACAAGTTATTATGTTGACAAACAGCTAGTAATTAATAGATTTTATTTAACACATTTATAGCATCCAACAGAAACATAAAAAAGAATTTAAATGACATTCAGCAATATTATTTAGATATCATGATATGTACAAGTAACTAAGCGGAGCTCGTCTAGTATGGTTGGTTGAAGAGGTTGGAGTTCGAACACTGTCCTATTAAAGTAACTGCACCCTACTTTATAGGAATAAAGGGGAGGGTTGCAAGTTAACACAGCAGAAATAGCTTGAGCAGAAACGATTTTATTAACAAAGGCAATAAACATATCATATGCAAACAATTGTGGATTATAAGATTTTGGTTGTCTAATGGTTAGGCGGCACAGCTGCCTAGCTATTTACTTAACCCTCTGACTATACCAACACAACGCCGGTGAACACCTCAGCATAGCTGTCTGACAGGGTTAGCTGTGAATGCCCAGCCCACCATCCTGGTGAGTCATTCTCATTGCAGCATATCAAAAAATAAATATCCCAGAAGCGAACCCATAAGGCTAGAAGTGACAAAAACACAAGGAACAAGATCAAAATTTAGTAAGGCGGGTGTACATTTACTTGGGTGTTAAGCCAGCGAGAAGGCTGCTTAAGAAAGAGTCCCATCAAAGTGGAAAGAATACCTGAGACCGGCGCGAGCCAGAATGGCCAAGCGCCACCCTGACACTCCCCTAAGAACAGATAATAGCAAGGCCCAAGGCAAAAGGTCAAGTGGGCCGAGTAACATACCCGACCGACTCGAATAGGAAGTTAATTAACAACCGGCGCTCTCAGTGATGGCCGCGAGCCGTTCACATACAAGGTCCACTTGACATTACACTAAATTGCCCTAAATGTTTCAGCGTTACATACATTATACTAATTAGAGCGACCTTATTCGAGCCCTTGAACTTAATCAATCATCCAATTAACCTATTGGCTGACTAATGACCAAACATAAAAATATACTATTTCATATACATATTAAAAAAACACAGGCAACTCATACAGATGGTATGATTATAGTAACAATGAATATACAAACTAGGTATCTCCGATTATGAGGTTTAACTAGCCATATAATTCTTAGTGACTGGTGACATGATACCAGCCCGCTATTCATAGTATACAAGGGACAGGCTATTATCACCCAGCCAACAAGCACAATGGGAAACTAAAGTTACTTAAAGGCTCTATACAATTACATATAATAAAAGACTCTTGCACAACAAGATCAAAACTAGTTATAATTACCAAAACGCTCCCAACCAATATACCTGATAAATAACTAGGGTAGATCTCCAGGGAGCCTAGCCAGCTATATTATGATTTTGGTAGGAAGAACAGTAAAAGTTAGTTACTTAAGTTACTAAAGCAATATTAATATATTCCTACATCAAGTCATGCTATTTGCAGCTGTTATTTTTGATAGATATTACTACTCTCTATAAAATAGAACAAGTAATTAAGAAAAATGTTATCATTGTTGACCGCAAATAAATATGTTTGAGTTTTCTCTACCGTTCTTCCAACCAAAATCAGGGTATACAAACCTTCTACTTGTACGGAAAACCAAAATAACCCGCGTCTCTATACCATATAACACGCTCTAATAGCAGTGAATCCTTGTGGACTTCTCTCCGGCGTACATCAATCTAGCGTAGTCTAATCGGCCCTTGAGCAGCGAGAAACTCCTGGCGAAACGTACCAACAACGAGCCAGCCGCTAACTAGTAGGAGAGTACCAGCAAGGTACCAGCGATGAACCAGAAAAATACCAGCAGCGAACCAGTAGGAGAATACCAACAAGGTACCAGCAATGTACCAGCATCGAACCAGTAGGAGAGTACCAGAAAGGTACCAGCATCGAACCAGTAGGAGAGTACCAGCAAGGTACTAGCGATGAACCAGCAACGTACCCGCAGCGAACCAGTAGGAGAGTACCAGCAACATACCAGCAGCAAACCACTAGGAGAGTACCAGCAATGTACCAGCGAAGTACCAGGAACGTACCAGCAACAAACCAGTAGACGGGTACTAGCCAAGCTTTGACAGTTGTAGACAATAATTTATCAAGGCAAGTGTGGCGGGGCTAACTGCTTTGGGCCCAAGGTTGCCATCCTAGCGATGCCATAGTGACCATGCAGGGCAGCAACAGTCAGAGCGTAACAGGAGAACACAGCCAAACATTCAGAGACCGTAGAACACCTGGTTTAAACACGATGTGTCTTCCTCCAGTGTTGATAGTAGAATACTATATCTAATATTTTTTAGAACTGTCGCCTAACGCTCCCAGACCGGGACTAAAAAATGGGGAGATAGGATGGGTGGAAAGCAGAGCCGGCCTCGCCTCAGGAAGAGCGCGCATACGCACCCATCGAAGAAAGAGGAAGGGGAAAGAAAACTGTTAGTTTTATTTATTAAAGAACAATAAACATTTAAAGAATAAAGAGCACATGCTCACCACTAGAGATATACACCGGAACTGACAAAAATGTTGCGTGAGACGCTTTGGTGACGTCATCACAGAAGTGGCTTCACAAATCTAAAAGTGGAATAGTTACTAAACTCGTGTTTGTTATTATAGGCCTAGTTAAGAGAATGTTTATTTATTACACACAACACCCCTCTCAAACACGCGTTAACTTTATTAATGTCTATCACGCCAAGTCCTTGTATGCACTGATGATGGCTTGGTCCGAACAGTCCTTTCGTGAGCACATCAGCTACCATCTTGTTTGTTGGAATGTATTTCACATTGATTTTGCCTCGTTCAAAAACTTCACGCACATAGTGATGCCGAATGTCAATGTGTTTGGTACGAGAATGGTACACAGGATTATGCATGAGCTTTTCTGCTCCTTGGTTGTCACAATAAACAAGAGTTGGTATTGCATTAACACTCAAGAACCCGATTTCTTTTAACAGGTTTCGTAAGTAAACTGTCTCTTTTGCTGCATCCGTAAGAGCCATGTACTCTGCTTCAGTGCTTGAAAGAGCCACGGTGGATTGTTTTCTCGCCTCCCATGTCACGGCAGAGCCTGCCACTTGAAAGGCGTAGCCTGTGTATGATCTTCTGTCATCAAGGGCTCCTCCCCAATCTGCATCCACGTATCCAATCAGTTCAGCACCAGATCTCTTGTAGACTAGTCCATGGTTGCTCGTACCTTTCAAGTATCGCAAGACGCGCTTCGCCGCAACCCAGTGTCCTTTTCCGGGGTTTAGGTTGTACTGGCTCAAAGAGCTCACCGCATACGCAATGTCTGGTCGTGTAGATACTGCGAGGTACATCAGAGAACCGATGAGTTGCTGGTACGGAACTTCGCTCATTTCCTCTGCCTCCTCCTCCGTAGATGGCTCCATGGCTTTGGATAATTTGCTGTTTCCATCTAATTGGGTATTTACCGGTTTGCAGTCTTGCATTCCGAATTTTTTGAGAACATCTTCTATGTACGATTTCTGTGACATAGTGACCAACTTTGAATTTTCATCTTGTTTGAATTCAATTCCAAGACAGTAGTGCAGCTTTCCTAAGTCTTTCATTTGGAAGTTTTGAGACAAATCGTCTCTCAATCTTGTGTAGGCTTCTTCACTGTTTGTAGCTATGATCAAATCATCTACATAAACAACCACGATAAGAGTCACACAAACATCATTCATGTAGTACACACACTTGTCACAATCTAATTGTTTGAGTCCAAAAATTTATAGTCTCTCGTGCAACTTTTTGAACCACTGTCGGCCCGACTGCTTTAGGCCATATATGGACTTTTCGAGTGAACAAACTAGACGCTCCATTCCAGGGGTAATGAAACCGTCCACCTGTTCCATATAGATCTGTTCGTCAAGATCTCCATTTATGTAGGCCATTACAACATCAAGCTGATACAAAGTAAGGCCTAACTCAGCTGCTAGGGCAGCAACTAGTCTTATTGAGCTAAGTCTCGCAACAGGTGAAAATGTTTCATGGAAATCAATCCCTGGGCGTTGGTTATAGCCCTTCGCTACCAACAGAGCTTTCCGGCGTTCGACATTACCGTCTGGCCCATACTTTGTTCTGAGTACCCACCGACAACCAATGACAGCTTTATCTTTTGGGCGTGGTTTCAATGTCCAGGCCTTGCTGTGTGTCAGAGCGTTGAACTCAGCTTCCATCGATTTCTGCTACTTTGCTGCATAAGGTCCTTCTAAGGCTTCTTGTACAGATGGATTTACTGTCTCTTCATACATCAAGCTCGCACTTTCAGGTTTTGGCGTAACCAAATTAAAATGTTTTGCTGGTCGTCCCGGCTTTCCTGTTTTAATCAATTTAGGTCGACCAGGCCCCCTCTTATTCTCAATCACTGTGCAGTCTTTGCTTAAATTTTCTGATTTGAGGTCATTCTCATTGACTTCAATAGGCCTATCAGGATCAATGGATTCACTTTCTTGAACTTTATCTACATGTCCATCAGCATCAGAAATAGGGTGTTTCACACTGTTAACAACATATAAGTAAGAAGGTTCAAAGTTCACACACTCCTTTTGTTCATCCGAAATTTTGACAGTTTCAAAATTTTCCAAAAATTTTACATCTCGGCTTCTCAATATTTTTTTTTCTCTGGGTCCCAAATTCGATACGCTTTCGATTCAGTAGAGTAACCCACAAAAATACCTGCCTTGGATCTTGGGTCAAACTTTCCTTTATTTGGGGCCTTATTCAGCATATATGCCTTGCAACCAAACGTCTTGAGATGTCCTATTTTTGGTTTTAGCCCGAACCAAATTTCATAAGGGGTTTGTTCTTCCAGCTGTTTTGATGGACATCTGTTTCTGATGTAAGCAGCTGTGGCAATCGCTTCGGCCCAAAAACTTGTTGGTAAGCCAGACTCCAACAGCATACATCTTGCCATCCCCACCAGCGTGAGATTCATGCGTTCAGCTTTGCCGTTCTGTTCTGGAGTTTCTGCTACTGTATGTTCTCTTCTTATTCCTGCGATGCGCATTTCTTCTGTGAACTCTTTTCCGCAGTACTCCAGGCCATTGTCTGTCCGCAAAGTTTTGATTTTCCTTTCGTGACGGTTTTCCGCTAATGCTTTGAATGTTTCTAAAGCCTTTTTCACGTCACTTTTATGTTTTAGAAAATGAACTTCTACCCAGTTAGATTTATCATTGATAAACGTTGCAAAATAAGAAGCATCACCATGAGATTTCACTCTCATTGGGTCACAAACATCTGAGTGCACTAATTCAAGTAATTTTTCACTCTTCGACTCAGACCTTTTTGGAAAAGGCGTAGCAACTTGCTTTCCTAAGATACAGGTTTCACATGTTGAAAATGTTTCTGATTTCTTAAAATCTATACCGCTAACCATGTCTTTCTGAACGAGTTTCTGCAAGTCATACGCATTTAAATGTCCGTATCTTCTGTGCCACTTTTCAAGTTCACTAAGATTGCCTGTCTCACTCACGTTAGCTACATATATCGAAATCTCACTTTGCATGTAAGGTTCGATAAAATACAAATTTCCACGTTTACGAGCAGTTAAAAACACTTCACCATTTTCGACAATTTCAGCATAATTTGCATTAAAACACACGCTTCGCCCTTTTTCAACAGTTTTTGAAATTGAAAATAAATTTGTCTTAAGTGTGGGTACAAAAAGAGTGTTTTCTAACCTCACTTTTACAAATTAGCCCTTTTTATTTGAAACATTCATTACTGCAGTTCCAATGCCTTCAATGTCAGTTGTTCTGTCATCCGCTAACCTAACCTTCTGACTTACGGTTGGCGTGAGTTCCAAAAAACTATTCTTGTCGCGGATATGTGTGTTGTTGCTCCACTGTCAACACACCACACGTCATCACTTCTCGTCAACTTCGCACAGAGAGCGCTCACTGAAGATGATGTCAATGTCACGATCTCTTCTGCTACTGCATGGGTTTGCTCTGATGCCATCGAAACTTGCTTTTTATTCGCCATTTTTGTCCAGCAATCGGCTGCCTTGTGTCCCGATTTTTTACAATAGTTACACTTATATAACCGTTTTGATGCTTTAAAATTCCTATTTTGATTTTGCACACCACTTTGACCTTGGATTTGAAAAACTTTATTATTTTGATTTGTAGGTAGGCCTACACAGTTTTTATCTGGAGGTTTGTTTTTATTTAGACTTCGCCCTATGGAAGATTTTACATAGAAAGCGCCCGCACCATTTAAGTCTGCTTTCTTGTCCTGTCTTGCACTGACTTCTTCTAGAAGTTTCACTTTCAAAGACTCTGTGTCCGGTAGTTCATCTCTAGCTTCGATTGCACAACGAAAATTATCGTAGCTATCTGGCACACTGTATAATAACACGATGGTTAATAATTCTTCAGAAATGCGAATATCCATTTCATTGAGTTTATCAACTGTGTTGAGAAAATTCGTGAGATGATCCGCCATGTTTTCTCCCTCTTGCATTTTTGTGAACAAGAGCTTTTTCAAAAGGGTAGCTTTTCTTGCAGGCCCTCTAGACTGGTAAACTAGTTCTAGTTTTTGCCAAACGTCTTGCGATGTTTCACAATGTCTTATGTGACAAAGTTCTGTAGGACTCACAGCTAAAATAATATCAGCTTTAGCTTTACGATCGGCTTTGTCCCACGTGGCCGCGTATCTAGCGTTATCAGCAATTGCTTCCGCGTCAGCACCTATACTGCCGCTGTAGGCCTAGGATTAGTTCCATCGACGTATTCCCAGTGGTCGTTCTTAATTAAAATTGCTTTCATTTGTTGTCTCCCTGTATCAAAGTTGTCCTTTCCCAACTTTTCTATATGCGTCGAGAATCCGGACATCTTGAATGAATGGATATGATTTCAGGCGTCACTAACGATACTTATATTTATGTTACCGCATTTCCACTGCCCTATCACGTTAACGAAACAAATAGTTAATGTTTATCTTCTTCCAAAACGTTAATACAGCATCCTGGGCCCATAACCTTTTAGTTTTATTTATTAAGGAACAATAAACATTTAAAGAATAAAGAGCACATGCTCGCCACTCGAGATATACACCGGAACTGACAAAAATGTTGCGTGAGACGCTTTGGTGACGTCATCACAGAAGTGGCTTCACAAATCTAAAAGTGGAATAGTTACTAAACTCGTGTTTGTTATTATAGGCCTAGTTAAGAGATGTTTATTTATTACATACAACAAAAACATATGAACGTCAGATATTACCCCTCTTCCGAGGAAGGGGAAATTGGCACGCACGAGCAATTAATAGAGGCTCGTTAAGGATCAAAGAAGATAATAAACATTGGGCAAGAACAAGAGGCATCCAATCAATAGCCAAACTTAATTAGAAGTAGATGCGCCGAAAAAAGGTTACATAACAGTACACTTGTGTGAGCTAATTGACATTAGCTCGGCACATATCGGTATTTTCATTAAACTATTTCCAACCAACTCTCCCTCCACACATATGTGGGTACACTTACCTCTTATAAATACTTTGACTATTCCTAACGCATTAGCTTATTTAAATTATTATATAAGTAGTAATAATAACATTTATTAAATATTTATATGTATGTACTATCTCAAAATATTGAAAAAGTCATAATTACTAATTTTATTCGCTAGATGGCGAAGAATGAACGTGATTAAGAAATGAATACAGGTGAATAAAAGTGTTGCTTAACATAATAATTTAAATTCGTTTGTTTACGTGTGTGTGTGTGTGTGTGTGTGTGTGTGTGTGTGTGTGTGTGTGTGTGTGTGTGTGTCTGTGTGCGAACTTGCCACCTTACCTTAAACCAAATTTAGTTAATTTATAAATGCTATAAAAACAATGAAACTGTTTGCTATAACAATAATAATATATTGGTTTATCCTTTATACTCATTATTATATAAATATATCTATTTTATACAATCAAGCCCTTTTTTTTTTTTTTGCTAACCAGGGGCGGCCCTAGTAAGGTTTTCAGTTGGTGCGAGTTCTCATTATGGTGCCCCCCTGTATATAGAGACTAACGATAACATACATTTTTTACATCATTAATAACTCAGACCTCCGAAAGATTAGCAAAGTAGTAATATGGATGAGAAACAATAACAGTAAAAAGAAACAATATTTGTTTGAAAAGGTAAATTTAAACTACTATGCTACAGACAACGCTTACATCACGCAAAAGTTAAATTTACATCGTAAATTAATTTAAAATTAAAACATATTATGAAATGAAAAATGAACAAAAAAGCCTAGATTACAACGTTCCTAGCTTTTGCGCTTGCACATTTTTTTTTATTAATTCAGAATAATTCAAGTCCTGGGCAATACTATTTTCTATAGATAAAATTGCTAGATCTGACAGTCTATCCTGACACATGGTTGAACGTAAATAAATTTTAATGAGTTTTAATTTACTGAAACTTCTTTCTCCGTTGTCCTGCCAACCATTTTGTTTAATAAGTTGGAGAACTTTTATTAGTTCTGCTGATTCAAGCTCTTTCAACAATGGATTCAGGTATAAAAGTTCATCAACCAATTCACAACCAGATATGTCACATTTTCCCCCATCGGTTAAACTTATTTCTAAAGATGCACAGCCTTTTTCCAATTTGGACTTTTCAGGAATTGTTTTGATATTGTATAAAAAGGACCATGTATCATTAAATTTGGATAGTTGTGTAAATCGAGTGACCAACGCATTCTCAATTGTATCGATCATAGGGTAAAATACGTTCATTTTAAACAATTCTTCAGGATCTGTTGATGTCTCATCTACGGCCTCTTATTCAAATAATCTCTTCTTTCTTTGGGATCGAACTGGCTTAAAAATAGGATCTGTTCCAGCTTGAAAAGCAATTTCCTTAGCTTTTATCAGAGCAGACAAATGACCCCCGTACTCTTTTACAAATTCCGAGCAGTTCTTCAACAATTGTGAAGCGTTTGGTAAATCCATAGTTTCAGACTGCATAGCCTTACTTACAATGTTTACTTGATACAATATATCATACCAAGTCACCATTTTTACTATAAACTCAAATTGCTCCATGTTCTGAATCAGCGACAAGGCCTCTGATGCTGCAATTGGGTTATTCGTTTCTTCGTGAAGATCCAGAAGGGCGTCACGAACTGAAGGGTAGTGATAACGAACTGCAGCGAGGCTAGAAACTCTACTCTCCCAACGAGTTTCACAAACTTTTTTCAGTGATAGTCCTTCTACGTGCTTGAATATCACTTCCCATCGCTTTGTTGATCCAGAGAATAGAACAAACAGTCTTTGAAGAAATCCGAACAAAGAAACTGATTTAACAGATGTTTTGGCGGTATCTGCTATTATCAAATTTAAGCTATGACACCCACATGGATTAAAAAATGCTCGTGGATATTGGTTCAGAATTCTGCTTTGGACACCTTTTTTTACTCCAACCATATTAGATCCATTATCATATCTTTGGCCTCGACAATCGTTCATATCCAAATAGAACTCTTGCACAGTATCATCAAGAAAGAGGCCAGTAAGTCCAGCTCCCGATGAGTCACTTAGCGGCTTGTAAGCAATGAAACACTCACGCACTTGGACTTCACCTTCATTAGTGTCAACAAAACGCAATGTTAAAGATAATTGTTCAACGTGACTGACATCAGGAGTGCAATCCAGTATGATGGAGAAGTATTTAGATGACTTTACCATAGTCAAAATTTTATTTCGAACTTCACTTCCAATTAAGCCAGTCAACTCGTTTTGAATACGCTTGCCAAAATAGTGGACATTAGTCTCCTTATTAACAATACGGCAGAGGTGCTCCATCATCACAGGGTAA
Organism: Timema cristinae; assembly: GCA_039000515.1. Taxonomy (NCBI): domain Eukaryota; kingdom Metazoa; phylum Arthropoda; class Insecta; order Phasmatodea; family Timematidae; genus Timema; species Timema cristinae. Next base: position 112,111 of record JBCFYV010000120.1, read on the forward strand.
AATTTTCCTAGCAGTTGCACTAAACCCAGGAAGTTACCATTATTAGGAGTATTTAGTGTTTCAGATCCAGAGCCTCCTCTGAACGACAAATTATTGCCTGCTAAAAAGAATACTATGGACATCATTCGTTCGAGGATAGCAATCCACCGTGATTTCTCGTCTTCAATCTGTTTTTGCAAATGCTTGTCAATTCCACTGAAGTTCTTTAATCGAATCGACGCTTCTATCCAACTGTGCATGGCACGCTGGTGATCTGAGGAAGTTTCGTGAGTTTTGAGACGCACTGATAAGTGTCTCCAGTCGTCAAATCCTTATTTTCCTAAATTATAATGGGAACTTCACTTGAATAAACAGCAGCAAAAACAATATACTTTATCTGCAGATTTAGAGTAAACGAGCCATCTTCTTTTATAAGTTTCTTCATTTGGCGTTACCCTTTGAAAATGCGTATTTGAAAAATGACGTCCATTTTTTCTTGGATATTTTTCGTTGTTCATTTCGTTACTTACAGGACCTCGAATAATTATTTCATCTCTGGTTGCAGGGTCAACGAGCGACCATTTTGAAATATCATAATTTATATTTTGAAGAGGTGACGGTGATGGTATGTCTAGTATACCCTCTTCTGTAATATTTTGTACTGCATACAGTCTACTCTCGATTCTACGACCCCGGGAATAGCGTCCCTCTCGAAGTAACATCCGTTTTTTGGGGAACCGTGAAATATGTGGGGGAAAAGGTTAAAAAGTTTAAGGAAATCGGCTGTAAAATCTGTTTGTTGCATTTATTTAGGTCGCTGCGTTGAAATTATCTTTGTGAGCGCTGTATTACTAGTAACTGGGGTGGGTCAGGTATAAAAATAGACACCACCTCATCAATGCCAGCTATTAGAACTTGACTCTCTCCACCCCCTCCCACAAGCAAGACAATGTTTCCCCGCACGCGACTGCCGCTACATCACACGCCAGGATTGCTTTTGCCATTGTTATTTTGATTCTCGATTTGGTTACTATTTTGGTTTGATTTTGTGAACAATTTTTGACGATCCATGCTATTGTTTAACATTGTTATTTAGATTTGGTTACGTTTTGGTTGGATTTTGTGAACGATTTTTGATGACCCACGTTATTTGTTGTCTAAACAATGCAGTTTTTTCGTATGAAGGTCAGGGGTGGAACAAAATCTGTTAAAATTCCAATAATAACCCCTTCGAAATAACGACCCTTTTCCAGGGAACCGTTAAAGGTCGTAGAATCGATAGTTGAATGTATGACATTCCAGAAATAGTTAAATCTTCTTGTGCATGCTGATTTTCCTCTTCATGGGCTTCGTCTGAAGAACTTCTATTAAATAGGCCTTCTTCCGTCGCGTGTTGGACTAGTTCTGATGATGACGATTCAGATGACTTCTCAACTCTCAAAAATTTTGCTAGCAATTTTGCAGCCTTTTCAGTTTCGCCTTGCTTTTTTTAGTTTTCTTTTTAAGTTTTGTGCGCCAGATAATTTTTTTGGAGGTAGCGACATGTTTTGTCTGTAAAGAAAAGGATGCACTATACTTTGAAAATATTTTCGATACCAAGGTAAACTGAAATTACCTAAAGTCAATTCTACACCCAAAAATATTGTCACTCGGAAACTTTTACTATGGGAGCAACAAATACAATACATACTAGATCAAAATGTATTGAAAAGCTGATTTTCAAGTTGCGATTTAGGGCGACTTGCATAACACAGTCTAATTCCATTTAAATGTTAGTTGAACGCAGTTTTAATTCTAAATTAAATTAGTGCATTGCATAGCAACATTTTAGTTGGTAAATACGTTTAGCAAAGTTAAATGCTCGAAAATAGGTATTTAACGCAGCTAAAAGTGTTTACAGTACAACAAGAATTATAATTAAAGAATATATTTTATGGAACTAAAATGTACGCCTACATTTATTTTAAAACATTAACTGTCTTACTTATTAAAAAGTCTTAGTCAACATCAAAACAAGAGTTTAACTAATAACTACTGAAGACATTAAGTAATGTTTAACTTCTTTTAACTCATAAACAATGTTTAAGATGTGTTTAGTTGACTAACGCAGAATTATTTTTGCTATAGCAACAATTTGCAGATGACCTAATGAAAGATCGAAATCATAGCGAAAAGCCCCGCATCTACTGTTTCAAATTGCATTGCAAGTAAAAAAAACACACAAAGTTCACGTGACACATTCACACAGAAACAACGGACCACAACTGTTGACCCTTTGTTTAGACTGATTATTACTTACATAAGTAGGTATTTGTATTTTGTTTATTTCATCATTATTCGGGAAGAAATAAATACAAAAGAATGGCTAAACGTAAATATAATTGTACTTATTATCATAAATTTTATTTGTATGAATTATGATAGGTATAAATTCTTTTTACTAACTACTCCATAACCAAAAAATTATCGAACTTTTCCACATAGTTGACTTTTGTCAGATAAATTAACAGCTACACAGACTGTTTGGGTGACGCCATTTTGTTAGTTAGACACTTAAACAAGGGTCCGACGATGTTTAATTTGACATTAGTTAAGTTCGCTGTTTAGCCATTAGTTAGCGCTAAATAACGTTTATGAGTAAGAATTATTTTTATCCAAGTAAAATCTTTATCTATTTCAAGATAACGCAATTTTGACATGAGGGACACGGACAGAGAAAAAAAGGTTTAGCTGTTTTACCGATGGCGCTAAACATAATAGCCCGAAAGGCGTTGTGTAATGCGTTGTTAATAATAATTGTATTTACAAAAAATACGTTCAGGCAGATAACAAACAATGTTTAACTAATTCAAATTGAAGAAGATGTTAAACTGAAGTCATGCAAGTCACCCTTAGACTAGCTTAGGTATGATCTATGATCTACGTAAACACAAATATGTCTAACATGATGTTGTTTCAAACATAATGTTACTAATATCTCACATTACATAACAACATTTAGGATACTGGATACTCACAGAATACCTACTTTAACATTAGTAACGTTTCGACAATAATAATTAACAATAACAATTCAAATTCACTTGGAGCTCACCACATAGACACAAATCACAACACATGCGCCCGTACACGAATCAACGCTAAGACAACGGCTGGTGATCGGCGAAAGAGGCGCAAGCGGCGCGGTGCGGTGGTGGACAGAACTGGTGATGGGAAACTCGAGTTGACTCGACTCGGTCGGTAGCGCACAACCTAGATCACTGTTGTATAAAATTTATTTTGGCGGGTAGAGTTAAGTAGTAATAGGTGATGGGTTTTATTTTTTTCGCAGATGATCTATCGTTCTATTTTCTGCATCCTTCTTTATGACGGCGACCGGTGTGGTTGCACTGCTCGCACCACCCTAGGGCCGCCCCAATGCTAACGTTATATTAACTCACATGTGTAAACAATAAAGCATAACATTTACCAGTCTACCAGTCTCATTCCAGCAAATTTGTCACGTGTATATTGCTAGCTCCTCCCTGTCTTTGAATATCCAGGGATTTCCAAACAGCATGTTCTAAGGATTTTTTAAAATAATAACAACATTTTCTTACTTTTTTTTATTGACAATCAGCAATTAATTAATTTAAAACATTCATAGCATGCAACCACAACAACAACAACAACAACAACAACAACATAGAGGTTTTTTTGACAAGCATTATTATTATTATTATTATTATTATTATTATTATTATTATTATTATTATTATTATATAGGTCTGGTGACCACTACAAATAATTAAGTTGAGAGCTTAGAGTTCAACATGAATTATATAAATGTGATAGCAATAAAAACATATAATCAGTCTTTTACCCAGTAAAAAAACATCAGGAGAGAACATAATATCTTCTACCATCTATAAAATGAGTAGGAGTCACCTCCAAAATAGTTCAGGACACGATGAGAGGCGCTAGAGCGCCTATTGACAAAATTCAAAGTTTTTGCCTGCCATTCTTACTATTCCTACACTATCAATCACAATAACGTTTGGTTCATTGCTGGCCTCTTCCGATCATACAACGTTAAATCTTTTGTTTTTCTCAAGTTCATTTAAGCACTTGACACGATTGTATTCCTCTTTATCGATCTGGTATAATGCACTGCACAATACCTCCTCGTTCCAACAGGCATCCTGGTGAACCTCTGGAGAAGGATTTGGAGGAGTTTGATGACATTAATGTTTGTGTCGAATAAGGTTGGAAAGCTTTGCGTAGGACCCCTCACAAATGCTACATTTAAATGACATAATGGCAACTGGGGATGCAGTGAAAGAAACGATGTAAATAAATATCACTGAGAGAAATAAAACACACTCGCTCAAGCAGCAACGCCCTCTACTCACAAACTGAGTTATCTTATGCATGTACCCCTCTCACTGAGTAAACTTTTTTTTTTCAAAATGTCGAAAATATTCCGTCACCGCTAGCTCCGATGACGTCAGGAGATTGTGAGAATAGTAACATGGTCAAAAGGCTACGGCAACATGAGCGCGCCTAATTTTTTTTAAATTCACTTTTAAAAATCACACTTTGTCTTCCGAGATATATCATACAGCGTGGTTTAGATTTAAATCGCTTACAATCCAAATAATAGACAGAATTTGGAAGGAAGACGTTACCGAAACTGCCCACACCAATTATGTAGTCATCGGGAGTTTCATCCATAATTTTAACATTTGAATAAGTTTTGTACATTGTTAAATCCTCGAGCTTTATGGGTTCTTCGGACTCTACCTCCTCCTCCGTTGGCGGTGAGCACGTGGGTGACTCTGACTGTGAGTATTCTGATGTCTGGTAGGTGGACGACTCTTGCGATGGGTATTAAGGTGTTGAATCTGAGGGTTGGGGTGTTGGCCATGGCGTCGTGAAGGGTTGTGGCGGGTGGTGTTGAGCTCGGAAGGGTTGTGAAGGTCTGGGCAACACGGCTACAACGTCCCCTTTGTGGAAATTGTACACAGCACATGTCATATCACACAGGTAAGACTCCTCAATTCTCTCGTAGGGTAGTACTTCAGTTGCTCTGATCGTGTGACAGCAAGAGTCACAGAACTCGATGTAGCCTCGCTCCTCTCTGTCGTGGTTCACTACTTTGTAAATTAAATGTCTATCGTTCACGGCCACATTGTGAATATTTTCTGCTGTCATATAGGTACGCCCCGCGATCGTATGACCCACAAACGTTAAATCAATATAACCGGTTTTAATCATGGTGAGTGTACCTGACTGCTAAACGCGCTGGATGATTTTCTGAGTCTTTAACCTGTCCCCTGTACAATTCTGTAGTACACGTCTGTAACTCATGCACTGATGCTAAACTTGTTCTAACTACCAGTGAAAATGTGTTGCCTTATGTTATCAACGGCTCGATGCTGCTGCCCATCTCTTAAACGCGTTCAAAATTCACAATTGTAGGTGTACTGGGTTTTACTTCAGCGCAGGTAAATATCAGTTTTTCCCAGTGGCGGCTCATCCTAAAGGGCACAAGGGCACGTGCCCTCCCACCTAAACACCAAGTTATTTGAAATAATCAAATGTATTTAGAGGTACCTCCAAAACCATCCAAAATGAACTTTTGGATTCAATAATTCAAGTTTATCAAACTGAAGTAAAGACCCAGATAAAATCAGCAAATTTTATTGCAGTCGAAGCTGATGAGACTACTGATTTTTCCAATCAACAACAAATGGTATTTATAATTACATACGTTTTTGATGGGCAAATTTGTGAACGATTTTGGTGTTTTATTAAACCATCTGGATATACAGCACAAATTTTATCCGAAGTCATATTAGAAGAAATTCAAATTAAATTAAATATTCCATCACACAAATTAATTGCACAGAGTTACGATGGTGCAGCCGTTATGAGTGGAAAAAATAATGGTGTTTAATCATTAATAAAACAAATATAACCAAATGGCTATTTTGTATATTGATATGCAAATCAATTTAACCTAATTTTGAAACGAGGAGCGTAATGTACCAAAAAAAGTTAAGATCTTTTTCGCTAATTTACAAGCGTTTTCTTAATTTTTTTCCAGTTCACCTTAAAGAACAGCGTTCCTTGATGAAATTTTTAAGAAAAGGTTACCACGAGTGATTCCAACTCGCTGGAGTTTCAAAAGCAGAACAGTCAATACTTTATTTGACTACAAAGACTCATTTAAGGAATGCTTGAAAAAAGCATAGACTTTGATGAAGTAGATTCGAAAACACTAAATGAAGCAAGTGGCCTACTGAACCACTTAAATAGTTCAGAATTCATGTATTGGCTGAAACAATTTCATTTAATTATGCCACACGTGAACATTTTTTTAAATCAAACTCAAGTGCGTGGTATTGATAGCTTATATTTGGAGAAAGCTATAGAACAAATTGAAATACAATTTTTAAAAAACTAGAAACGATACCGACGATATTGACTAACCCGAAAAAAAAAACTTCATCCGCCGATAGAGATTGTAGAAATACTGCTGCAAAAGATGTTTATGACACTATGATAACCCAAATTAAGGATAGATTTGATTTTAAAAGTGACCTAAATGCAGCAAAATTATTCAATTAATTTTTTTTAAACTAACAAAAATCTTGTCCTCAAAATGTGTTGAACGAAACTGTTGCATCCTATTCCATGTTAAACGCCATAAGATTAAAGAGTGAACTGAATGTAATTTACAGTCGTGATGATATGTGCGAAGTTGAGTGTGTGGTATCTTTATTAGTGTTTATTTCACAAAATAACCTGAGTGAGATTTTATCTGAAAGTTTCAAACTATTGGACATGATTTGCACTACACCATTGTCAACAAATGAATGTGAAAGGTGTTTTTAATCCTTAAAACAGATTAAGACTCTCATGAGGAGTACAATGACGGAAAACAGACTAAATGCTTTATCAGTTCTATCGATCTAAAATAAATTTATTAATTCAATTTCTGATTTCGACAACAAAGTTATTGAGGTATTCTCAAATATCAAGGAAAGGAGGATAGACTTCCATTACAAAATATAGTAAATAAGAGGTGAGTTTATATTTTTAATCATTATTATTTATTTTCAATTTTGTGCCCTCCCATGAAAAAATGTCACGAGCTGCCATAGGTTTTACCTTATTAAGATTAAGCACGTCTTCATCCGTTAGAGTACCAAAACGACAGGGTAAAAATACACAAAACTCGCCATCTAGATATGGTATTAGCCGTCTCCTGAACTTTGTATTGAAAGCTCTTAGTTTATCCACCGAGTACTTTAGATTGGTAGTTAGATCACACAATTTTACTGTCTGCGAGGCGTCAACAATATTTATCAGCTGCTGTAACTTGTCCATCTTGATCCGCTCTACAAACGCTTATAAATAGTCAACCAAGCGATCCCCCTATTTACTCACCCCCCCTCCCCCGATCGACGCTGGATGTGGAAAGGGGTTGGGGAAAATCACAACGCCCTACTGAACCAGTGCCAGCCAGTATGTTCCTGTTTGAAGATGTTTAGTATAATCACCATCGAGTAATGACCTGGGGCATCCGGTTGTGGAAAGGGGGTCAAACTTGGAAGGGTGGGATCCGTGTCACGGAGTGGACCAGTATTTTCCTTATTGAACATGTAATGAATGCCTTGGGGGCTGCGGGAAAATATCCGTAAATTATCTCTTCAAACTTGGAAAGGGGGAGGGGGGGGGGGCGAACTGTGTGCCAAGGTTGTGGTAATTCATTAGTAATCAGGCTTCAAATTGACAACATTATACACTGCTCTCAGTCTGTGGAATCCAAGGGGCGAGCTCCAAACACTGGCTGTTTAATAATATGGTCCCTGCTCCATGGGGTGGACAATGTTCCAGGTTTGAACCCTCTACCCCACACTGCCTAGAATTTCCGACATGTCGTGGGAGGAGTGCCCGAGATTGCACGTTCCCCAAAAACTCCACACCAGTCCCAATCCTACGCAGACATACGATCCAATGGGCACACATACAAAACCATTGGGCACACATAAAAACAATGGGCACACACAAAAAACAATGGGCACACATTACAAAATAATACTTTAAAACTAATGGGGCAAAAATCATATGGGGTTGGGGCACACATTAAGATCTAATGGGTGACCTGATGGTCTAGGGGTAAGGTGTCGGACTTCTATGCTGGCGGCCGGGGTTCAATCCTCGGTCCCGGCACAGATTTATCTGATTACCAAACCCTTCCTTCACCTCTGGCAAGACGTGTATTAATCACAACTTGTGAATGCGAGGAATGCCAGGCCTCCACCGTGGTTCGGATTCCACGTTAAACTGTAGGTCCTCCATTTCATCTCACAATCACCCTACCATTACACATTAGCGTAAGTGCGTATAACCCGAATGGGTAGTAAGACGCGGTGCTAATAATAATAATAAGATCTAATGAGCAGACATAAAAATCAAATGGGCTAAGCCCATCAGCCTCGGGGAGAATAACGGTAAATTTCTCGCGGATTTGGAAATCACAACATCGTACTGAGCCAGTGTAAGCCAGTATTTTCCTTTTTGAACATGTTTAGTATAATCACCACCTAGAGGGGGTTCCGGATGTGGAATATCATAGCGATATATCACTTTATGTTTGACATTCGTCGAGAGTGGATGCTTATCGATACGTCGTGGAAGGAGTGCCTGACGCCATGGACTGCACGTTCCCCACCTATAAATAAAAACTACCCGGACACACGGAGTGCACACCCAAAATTCTGGGGAACACTAGACCTGACGCCCAAGTCCGCACCCTGAGGCACACATTAAAAACTAATGTGCATGGGGCACACATTAAAATCTAATAATCACACATAAAAAATCATTAACGAACGGCACGGAGAATAAATTACGGATGTGGAAAGGAGGTCAAAATTGGAAGGTAAATCACAGCGCTGTACTTAGAAATAAATGTAGGTCGATTATAACGGTAATCAAAGAGGATGAGAGTGATTTGACTCGTCATAGGAACTGGGATTTTCATAGGGCCCACACGCTACTTTAGACTATATGACCATGCTGCGGCTAATTTAAAGAATAGAATTTAATAATGGAAGATACCAGGTTATCTATTGCTTTGTTTCACAACCTAATTGGGTCTGTAACTGACACTTGTCTCTGATGTGTCTAACTGGATACTCGTATGCGGTACGCAACCTGTGGAAGGGCTACTTGTCCATAGTAGTTTGCCCGCGAGGTTTTGTCTGTTGTGTACGGTCCCTTTATGGCACCTTTAGCGTTAGTTTAAAAAGATCACTATTTTGTCTAGTATTCTTGTCCCCTTTTCAGGGTAACAGAATATACTATTGATTGCTCAGGCAGTACTAATTAGGAATTGACCGGCCGTAGTAGCTGTAGCGTCTATATTCCTGGTAGTTCGACTTTTACTTGTTGTAAAATAATAGTTTCTCTTCTAGGAGCTTATAGCATTGTAATGTCTAACTCTCTATGGAGTTAGCTAGCTCATGTTAATTACCTCTCTTGTAGCTCCTTATACTGGGACTAAATGTATGTGGCTTATTTCTTTATATTTGAAATTATGTGTTGTAATTGGAAGCCTCACAGTCGGTAGACTGGAGTAGAATTAGGTATGATAAATTTGTCATTGGTTTTGATTACCGCCACTAATTTATATTGCCATAGAGTTGCTCCCTTTCATCCTATTTGATGACTTAGTAATTGTCCTGCTTTAACGAGTTATAAACTTTCTTATTTGTATCTTTGACCTATATGTGTGAGTTATAGGGTGTACCTAGGTGCTTCACACCTGATGCTTCTTTGTCGAGCTATTTATATTACTCTAACCGTTTATATTCTCATGTTTAAACATTGGATGGTTTGAATAACTTCTACATACAGTTCCATGTACTTCCTTTTGACTTGTTTGAATATTAATAAACTGATTTGTTAAACTTTCAAATTATTATTATACTGTATTCCTTCCAATCAACATTTATAAGTTTATGAGTGATGTACTATTATAGATTTAAATGGGGGCAGCTTGATTTTTTTATAATTATTTACCAAGCAAATAAAATGATTGTACTCATCCATATGACTCAAGAACATGGTGGGAATAAAATAATTTGAAATATACCCAATTCTCTTATTGGCTCGATGGTAGTTGAGACGTCATATTTTCCCTATGACTTTATCGCATATCGGGTTTCGGGGCACCACCGCTCCTTGCTTTGATTGGAGAATAGTTTGTGTGTGTTTCAGGCTATAATGGGAGGGTTCTCAAGACACCTGCACTCCGCATTCTGCTCATGTTTGTGGTCTAGAGCGTTTCCTGCTCGACGCTCGCGCATATTCTCCACGTTTGTTGTCTGAAAAATTAAGCTTATGACCATGAAACCAGCTTGACGTTACTTTCTCTTACATCCTCCGATCTTTATATTAACCTAGTTCCATATTATATCACTTTCATTCTCCATCGAGGCCATACTTTCTCCTCCCTGTGCATTAGCTGGATCCTAATATTTCAAGAAAAACGTTTTAATAATGCTTGAAATATTTGGTTTTTACAGTTTGGAATAGTTTACAATAAAAGAAAGGATTACTAAATTCATATTATAATACTTTAATAACTCGGTAATTACCAATAACTTAAACCTAGATAACTTAAAATTATACTTTCGAACATCAGTTTAATATTTACTATTCTTTATGATTTTGGTGAGTTGTTTAAATGTTGCAAACATAAAAAGGTTTTCAAATAATTATAAAATGAGTAAGGTATCATTTGATTCTCTGTATCCTTGTGGGTGAAATGATTGTATACAATAATTTATTACTTGTTATTCTACATAAATAAAAGTGTCTTATATGTACCGGATTTTTTGCACCATCAACCTCAGTAGAAAGGAATTAGGGTTTTCAGAACGGAAGTTGATGACGTCATAGCTCCCCTCACCCCATTTCCTCCCTCGCGGTTGTCTCGCGTGTTCCAGGATTCCCCCCCCCTCCCGCGGCGTGGATTCGCGGCTTTGGAAGAGGCGTGGGAGAAGTAGGAGGGACTTTAGAGAAAGGTTGCTATGATTGATCGAGATAAATAACTTGTTATAAGGAGGTTAAGATTTCCCATGAACCAAAAAGGGTTAACCTTTAATCCAGGCTTCTCTAAACCCGAGTTGAGAAAAAGGTCCTTCTTTCCGGGGGTGACAAATGAAGAATGTTTTCCTGCCAGCTTAGTCCCCTCTTGTTCTTTCCCTACTCGGCTGGTGACAAGAGAAAAATGTTTTCCTGTGAACTAGTCGCTCGGCTCAGCTCCCCTAACCGTGAGAGTGCTTTAACTCGGGAAGTTAACATCTGTTTCGCAGGAAGTTAACATCAGTCTCAGAGGTCTGTGAGAATTTTACAAGAGGGGGAGGAAATGACTCGAGGGTGGAGCCAAGTGAGTTCAAACCCTTTTTTCGCGCCGCCTCCTGGAGAGGGGGAGTAGTTTACTTCTATATATTGAGTTACCCCTTTAAGTAGAATCCATTATCTTTTAAATCTTTATATTCTAAACAACATAATCAAGAATGTCTAGTGAATATTCAGCAGCGCTTTTGTCAGAAATCGGTTCGAGTGAGATAGTGTCAAGGAAGCTGACAGATTTAGAGATAGGTCATGGTTATTATATCACTAATATAAAAGGTGTGACAACTAGATACGGGCGCAGAGATCTCACCTTGTTGGAGAACAAATATAACGTGTGGTTACCGGCTCGATTTTCTCTACTTACCGACGCTCAGCTGAAGGAGCTCTCCAAAGCAGACTTACTCCTAGTCTACCGGGGTATTTCCAAAAACAGCAAGACGGCACTGATAAACTTCGAAGGTATGTTTATTACAACCATTTCTAGGATTAATCAAATCAATCGAAATATGTTTTTTTCAGTTAGGATGTACAGAGTATGGGTTTTTTCAACTCTCCCTCTACGCAAATGTGGGTTCACTTCCTCTAATATCTGCGATTTTACAAATGATAACACCTATTTTCCCAAAAAAAAACCTTCCTTCAGTTATCTTGTGAATGTGAGGGAATGCCAGACCTCCACCGTGGTTCGGATTCCACGTTAAAATCGAAATATGTTTGTACAGAGTATGGGTTTTTTTCAACTCTCCCTCTACGCAAATGTGGGTTCACTTCCTCTAATATCTGTGATTTTACAAATGATAACACATATTTTCCCAAAAAAAACCTTCCTTCAGGTTATCTTGTGAATGTGAGGGAATGCCAGACCCCACCGTGGTTCGGATTCCACGTTTAAAATCGAAATATGTTTGTACAGAGTATGGGTTTTTTCAACTCTCCCTCTACGCAAAATGTGGGTTCACTTCCTCTAATATCTGTGATTTTACAAATGATAACACATATTTTCCTAAAAAAAACCTTCCTTCAGGTTATCTTGTGAATGTGAGGGAATGCCAGACCTCCCCCGTGGTTCGGATTCCAGTTAAAATCGAAATATGTTTGTACAGAGTATGGGTTTTTTTCAACTCTCCCTCTACGCAAATGTGGGTTCACTTCCTCTAATATCTGCGATTTTACAAATGATAACACATATTTTCCCAAAAAAAAACCCTTCCTTCAGGTTATCTTGTGAATGTGAGGGAATGCCAGCCTCCACCGTAGTTCGGATTCCATGTTAAAATCGAATATAGTTTGTACAGAGTATGGGTTTTTTCAACTCTCCCTCTACGCAAATGTGGGTTCACTTCCTCTAATATCTGTGATTTTACAAATGATAACACATATTTTCCTAAAAAAACCTTCCTTCAGGTTATCTTGTGAATGTGAGGGAATGCCAGACCTCCACCGTGGTTCGGATTCCATGTTAAAATCGAAATATGTTTTGTACAGAGTATGGGTTTTTTTCAACTCTCCCCTCTACGCAAATGTGGGTTTCACTTCCTCTAATATCTGCGATTTTACAAATGATAACACATATTTTCCCAAAAAAACCCTTCCTTCAGGTTATCTTGTGAATGTGAGGGAATGCCAGACCTCCACCGTGGTTCGGATTCCACGTTAAAATCGAAATATGTTTGTACAGAGTATGGGTTTTTTCAACTCTCCCTCTACGCAAATGTGGGTTCACGTCCTCTAATATCTGTGATTTTACAAATGATAACACATATTTTCCTAAAAAAAACCCTTCCTTCAGGTTATCTTGTGAATGTGAGGAATGCCAGACCTCCACCGTGGTTCGGATTCCCACGTTAAATTGTAGATCTTTCTTTTCATCTCACCATTACACATTAGCGTATAAACCGAACGGGTAGTAAGATAATACATAATAGTCTACTCTTCCTCATTGATTCGTTCAAATCTCAGTCATGTTTAATAATAATGCTAAACATTTAAAAAGTATTTTCAACTAATAGTTCTACTCATTCGCATTGATTCGTTCAAATCTCAGTCAGGCTGAATGATGGGGCTAAACATTATCAATGTTAGCATTAAAAAATGTATTTTTGAGTCATACATTTAATATGATTCTAGTTAATCTAATTAGAGGTATTCAGTTCCTAGCATCACGCAATGTTAGCATTAAAAAATGTATTTTCGAGTCATACATTTAATATGATTTTAGTTAATAATTAGAGGTATTCAGTTCCTAGCATCTCGTCTTACTACCGTTCGAGTTATACGCTTAAACTAATTACGCTAATATTTTTAGATATAAGAAAAGGGTTATATTTATAGAGGACAACTCGCTCTTACCTTTAAATGCGTATATATCCCGAATTAAACACACACACACACACACACATTAGCTTCAATGTTTGTATATCATGCTTCATGAACGGCTAACTAGACGTTTCTTGTTTTGTTTTTTATAGCTGTCTCAGAGCCGCTCGAAGAGATTATAGAGCAAGTTGACCCGAAATGAAGAAGATAATACTGAGGGGAGAGTAGGGCCTTTTTAGAGCATAGTGCACCCAAACATGGCAGAACCACCTACAAAACGATTGCGTTTGTCACCTCCTATCTTTGTATCTCGGCAAACTAATGGGAATAGGGTGTATACTCTCGCGGATCTAGACGCTAATGAACAACTTTTAATTAGATACTTGAAACATGACGTTGCACTTCGTGAAGGGAAGCTGTATAATGTTACATTGAGCATATACCGGTCGAATTAAACCTCGAGCGTACTGATATCAGACCATGACAATATAGACGTACAGATCCAAAGACTTTTGACCTTATCAAAGAAACTTAGGTACAGGATTTTACTCAGTTTAGGCTTTTACCGAGCCACAGGACTATCTATTAAACTTATTGAACAAGCATACGCTCACGTAAAAAGACATACTCAATCACAACGAGTTACCCCAAAAAGGACCCCGTACATTTCTCCTTGCGTGCGGGGATATTTATGTAAAAAAATGTAAAAAAAAGAATCAAACGCGAAAAGGCCCGATAAAGAAATTGTAGCCTCATTTGCGAGTTTAACTCCTACTGATTTGGGAAATTAAAAGGGTTATTTCAATTCTTCTCTATACGATATATTTAACCACTAAACTTAGAGGAGATATACAGAATAAACGTGGTCTTTCCCACTCCTTGCTCAGATTGAAGGCTTTGTTTCTAGAGACTCAGGGTGGATACAACGGCACGCTGGAAATGAGAGTAAAAATTTCTCGAAAAACTCGGCTTTCTCGATCGGGGCCCACGTTCAAATCCCTGAAAATTTTTTCCCCAAAAAAAAAGCGCTGTTTTAAATTTTTAAAGCTAAAAAAGGATTTTTTTTCCCCCGTTTTCCGTTTTGGGGGGGCCCCTTTTTAGGAAGGGAGGGTAGGTTTATGTTTATCAAAAAATTTTTGTGACGTGTTGTTTTGGGGGACCCCCTTCCCTTCGAAATTAAAAATTTTGGGGAAGCTTCGAAAAGGTTTAAAAGAAAATTGTTTAAAGGGGGTACACTGCAAAAAATAAAAAGGGAGTAAATTTTTTTAGGGGGAAAGCAGACAACTCCCAAAAATTTTGTGATCTTTCCCCCTTTCTGTCAGTCCCCAAAAAGGGGGTTTTTTGAAATGTTTTTTATTTTGTTTAAAAATAAGGGGGGGGAAAATTTTTCCCTTTCAGGCAAACAAAAAACTGCCCCCGGTTTTTTTAAACCCTAATTTGCCCCTTGTCGAAAAAAACGTGGTTTTTGTGCCCTTTTTTTTGAGGCTTTTTTTGGGCTGGGAAAAAAAAATTTTTAAAAATAAAAAAAAAAAAAAAAAATTTTGGGGCTTTTTGGGGTTTTCATTTTCCCCCAAGGGGGAAAAAAAAATTCCTGAGGGGTTTTCACGTATAAACAAAGGGGAAAAAAAAGGGTTTATGTGTACGCTAAAAAGGGATTTTTTCTCTTTCCTAAAGCGGTGACCCCGACACAAAAATTTTTTATATGGGGAAAGTACGAGTCCCTTTTTGATATTCTGTGGATGAACCCCCAAAATTTTTATTTTTTTTTGAAAATTCTTAGAGTCCCCTTTTCTTCCCGGGAAAAAATTTCCGATAATTTTTTTTGAAATTTTTTTTTCGGGAAACCCCGTAATTTTATTTTAAATACTGAAATTTTTTAAGGGGGGGCCCCAAAAAATGCTCAAAGGATGCTCCCAAAGGCCCAATTGTCATATTTTTTTTAAAAAAACCCCGGAAAAGAAAGTACCCGGGGGTTTTTGGAAACATTGTCATTTTCAGGACTTTATCGGGGAAAAAGAGCGGGGGGAATATTAATTTTTAAAAAACCCCAGTCATCTGAGGTGGTTATTTAAAAAAGGGTTGCAGGTTTTTTTTCCCTTTCAATCATTGTTGAACAAAAAAAATAAAACCTTTTTCGGGGGGGAGCGTTTTTTTAAAAACCCCCGGGGGAAAATTAAAGGGGTTTTTGGCGAAAATGGGGAAAAATTTAAAAAATATGAAGTTTTTCGGGGGGCTTCGGGGAAAACACAATTAAAATTAAAGAAATTTTTTAGCTTTTGTGTACCCCCCCGGGGAAAAAAAGCGTATCTTTTCCTCGAACCTGGCAGACTTCCCTTTCTGTCCTGAAAAAGGGATTCACCCTTTGGGGAAAACAAAAAAATTTGTTAACGACCCTAGTGATAAAAATTAGGTCCGTCATTCACTTTCGTCATCTAAATTATGTTTAGTGAAGGGGGTTGAAACTGCGAGAGTTCCCCGTGTTTTTTTTCCCAAAAAATTTCCCCGTGGAGGGCGCCTTTATTTCAAGCTGAAGGCGGAAATGAGGATTTAAGCGGGCAATCAGTTTGAAAACATGTTTTTAAAATTTGAGGGAACAATCCCCGCTTTCGGCCGCCTTATATTATCAAGGGGCCTCCCTTACGAAAAAATAATTTCCCAGGGGGGAAAGGAAAATTTTGGGGCTGGTAATTATCCCAGTCCAATTTTAAAAAAAACCTTTTTGATTGTATCAAAAAACCCTGGCCCTCTTTAAGAGGGAACCGCGGAGATTTATTTTGATATCCCTTTTTATGCGGGATTCGTTTTTTGGAAATTCTAAAAGTAGTTTGTAGGGCCCTACATTCCCAGGTATGGTTCACCCTTCCCCACCAGGTAAATAAAACCCCAATACACTGAAAAAGGGACTCGCTCCTTATTTTGGGAAAATCGAGGAGGGCCCTCCCGAAGACTTTTTCCCGTTAGCAAAATGAGTATCTGGACCCCTCCCCCTTACGGACAAAAAACAATGTTTAGGGCATCCCTGCAGTAAAAAAGGGGGGTGCTCGGTAAACTAAAGACGAGATGAGGTCAGATCATGGAGTTATGGGTTTTTCCCCCAAATTATTATTTGCTGTCAAGGGGGTGGTGAGTGCTCGGGGTTTAAAGGTGTCAAGATTTGCGCTTTTTAAAAAAACACCTCTTTGGAGGACATCGTAATTGTTTAATAATGAAAGGGTTTAGTCATGGGGAAGGTTAAATTAAGACCCTGTGGGATTAAAAATTTTACACGAAAAAATTTAAATTTGGGTTGCACAGGCTCTATCGATGACAAACGTTGTTTTAAATGGATCAGTCAAAACTTAAACCTTGGGTCACTACCCCATAAGCGAGAAACCCGTTATTCCTTCCAAGAGAGGCGGATTGAAGTTTGGCCATAAAGGTTCGGGGTCGTGGGTGATTTTAACGAGCGAACGGCATCTACAAACCCCCTTTCATTCAATGTTAGTGCTTTTTTTAAAAAAAAAGACTTGAAAAAAATAAACAAATTTAAAGCGCTTTTTGTTTAAAAAGATTTTTTCGTAGGTATGGGGTCACTAGAAAAAAAATTGTTAGGTTTTTAAAAAAGATTTGGAAAAAAAAATTTATGAAAATTTTTAGTATGTCCAAAAAAAAAAAAAATGTTGTGTTTAAAAAAAAACCTTGAGAAAAAAATTTGCTAATTTAGTATGAAATTGTTTTAAATAGGGGTTTTCAGTGTGGTATTTTTTCGATTAATCCCGCTAGAAAAAAAAAATTGGAAAAAAGCGGGCGTCTTTTTGATTAATGTCATAAAAAAACAAATTTTAGTGTTTTAAAAAAGATTTGGGGAAAAGTATTCTTCTTCGGTAATTTGGGAATGAAAAAAAAAATTTTCAAATTTTAGCTTTTGGGGTATTTTTTTAAAAAAAAGTTTACTTAAATATTTTTAAAATAGATTTTTTGTGTTTGTTTGTTTTAAAAAAATTTAAAAAAAGTAAATAATTAATGTCACAAATCCCCTTATCATTAAAAAAAAATTTTAGTGTTTTTTAAAAAATTTTTCATGTTCCGAATTTGTGAAAAAAAAAAAAAATATCCCTAATTTTTTGGGGTTATTTCTGTTTAAAAAAAGGGTTTTCTTTAATTAAATTAAAATAGATTTCTGTGGTGTAAATTTTGTTTTTTCCCCTTCCCTCTAAGGATTCCCCAACCCCAAACCCTTCGGGGAAAAAAGGTTGCGGGTTAGGGTTTGAACCTAGGTCTTCAGAGTACAGGATTTGGTCCCCAAAAAAACCCAACCCCCTTCGTCGGGTTTAAACCAATGCCCTCCCCCAGGTTACCAACTGGGGACCTTCAGAGAATGTAAGGTGCCCCGGGTTAAAACCCTGGGCGGTTTAGAAATTAGGGGGGGTTTTACAAACCTCGGACCTCTTAGAGTAGGTTTTGTTACAAAAAATACAAAGGTGGGTTTTTCGAATTGATTTTTCAAATAGAATTTTTTTTTTGTTTGGTTGGAAAAGGTGATGAAGATTTCCAGCTTTTATAAAAAGGTTGGGGGGTTTTTTAGAAAAAAAAAAGATAAATTTCTTATTAAGTTTTTTGGGGGTAATAATCCATTATTGGGGTCCAGTCCCGAGTTGACCTTTTTTCCGAGTTCCCCCCTCATCCCGCCCCTTCCCCGGGCCCCCAACTGTTCGAGCGGGGGTTTAAAAGGTTATACCAAAAAACCTCTCCCCCTTCCTCAGAAAAGGAGAGAAAAAAAGGGAAAAGGGTTTTTTTAAACCATTTGGGGGACGCTTTGCCTGTTTTTTTGACCACATGGTTTAAGGAGACTAACAAACGATCCCAGGGTTCGAATCTGACTAAAACCGTATTTAAAAGATGAGAGAAAAAAAACCCCTTTCGCTGGGTTTATTAATAATCAGGGTTTTTAAGGGATCCCGGGGGTTCGAATCGGACTGGGGACGTTTTTTTAACACGTTTAGAAAAAAAATTCTTTCGAAAGTAACGGGGTTCGAATTGACTAAAAAGTATTTACCCGTGAGAAAAAAAAAACCTTTTTCGCTCGGGTTTATTACATCATCAGGTTTATTTTTCCCAGGGTTCAAATTCAGGGGACCAATCTGGTACAAAAAAAAGTTTTTCAGAGTTCGGACTGCTACAGTCAGGGTTAAAAACCCTAAAACCGCTCAGTTGACACAATAAAACGGGGTTTGCCGGGTCACAGCTGGGTTAAACCTCGGCCCTTCTTGGGAGTACAGTTTGTTCAATAATACGTGGAAAGAAAGTTACTTTTGGGGTTAAAAACCCGGCCCTTCGAGGTAGTCGGGGCAAAAAAAAAACGGGTAGTCATTACATTTTGGGTACAATGACATAAGGGGGAATTCGGGTTGGGAAGCTGACCCTCTCAGAGTAAAATTTGGGTTTAAAATTTAACCCGGGGCCTTTCAGATTTTACAGTCTGGTCCCAATAACCCGGGCCCCCTTCAAAAGTACGTTTGGTTTTACAAAAACCCGGGCCCTCCCAGAGTACAGTCTGGTAAAATTTAACCTGGCCCTCTCGGGGTTTAAGCCCGGAAACAATCCCCCCACCCTCCCAGGTACAGTCTGGAAACAATAACCCGGCCTTCGATTTAAGTCTGGTACAAAAACCCCGAGTCTCAGAGTACAGTTGGTACAAAAAACCCTGGGCTCTCGGGTTTTAAAGGTCGTCTTGTACAAAAACCGGGCCCCCAAGGGGTAAAAGTTGGTACAAAACCTGGACCTCTAGAGTACTTTTGGGTTTCCCAAAAACCCCGGGCCCTCTTAGATTTAAGTTTGTTAAATAAAAAAGTGGTACCCAGTTACAGTCGGGGGTTAAACCTGGGCCCTCTCAGGGGGATTTCTGGCCAATAAAACGGGGTTAGTAAGTTACAGTCGGTCAATGACAAAAAGGTGAATTCGGGTTAAAAGGCTGAGCCTCTCGAGAATTTTTTGGTCAAAAAACCTGGCCCCTCTCGAGTACAGTCGGGTACAAAAACCGGGCCCCTCGACCCGGGTTGGACAGCTATTAAAAAAATCAGGGACACCTAGAAAGCGGGTTTTTAAGCTTTGTTGATTATGTTGAAAATTCAATTGCATGATGAAAAGCGTTCCCAAAATCTTTCAATTTATATTCACGTTGAAAACCCTGAAATTGACCGATGGTGAGCTTTGTTGATCATGTTGGAAAAACCTAAAATTTGACACGTTGAAAGTTTGGGTTGTTACTTTTGTTTAACCAAACAATTGACACAAATGGCAAGTTTGTTGATAACTTTTTGAAACCAACAATTGCCGATCACAACCCTTTTTTGTTCCCAGGTGAAAACCCTAAAATTTGACACGATGACAAGCTTTGTTGATCATGTTGAAACCCCTTCAATTGACCGATGACAAGTTTGTTGTCATTTTGTTTAACCTACAATTGCCGTTTGACAAGCTTTGTTGTTGTTGACAACCTAAATTTGGGCCCGGGTTGGCAAGCTTTGTGATCTTTTTGAAAACCCTAAAAAGGGGACACGTTTGGAAGCTTTTTTGGGATCATGTTGACAACCTAAAATTTGACGTGACCAAAAAGCTTTGCTGATCTTGTTGTTTTAACCTAAAATTTGAACCAGGGCAAGTTTTTGTTGATAATTTTTGTTTAACCTAAAATTTGCCCGGGATGGCAAGTTTTGGTTGATTTTTTAAAATTTAATATTTTCATGTTGAAAACCCTACAATTGAACGAGGGAAAGTTTGTTGTTTTTTTCAAAAAACTTTCCCTGTTGCAACTAAATTGACGTGATAAAAAGCTTTGCTAAATCATGTTGTTTAAACTGCAATTGACCCCGGGGCAAGCTTTGTTGTTGTTGATAAACCTA
This sequence comes from Timema cristinae, assembly GCA_039000515.1. Classification (NCBI taxonomy): domain Eukaryota; kingdom Metazoa; phylum Arthropoda; class Insecta; order Phasmatodea; family Timematidae; genus Timema; species Timema cristinae. The sequence goes on from JBCFYV010000120.1 coordinate 132,702, forward strand.
AAATTTGGCCACAATGGTAAACTTTGTTGATCATGTTGAAAACCTAAATTAACTGTTCACAAGTTTTTGTTGTTCATGTTGAAAACCAAAACATTGCCCTTTGATCACAAGTTTTCTGATAATTTTGAAAAATTACAATTGAAGGGTTGGAAAGCTTTGCTGATAAATGTTGAAAACCCTTTCCCAATTGACCCGAGGGGAAAGTTTTGGGTTGATCATGTTGAAACCCCTCCCTTTTGACACGATGGCAAGTTTTGTTGATTTTTTAAAAAATTTTTTTCGTGTTGAAACCTAAAAATTTCCCCGATGGCAAGCTTTGTTGATCTTTAAAATTTTTATTTTATGCTGATAACCTACAATCGACAGGGGGCAAGCTTTTTTGGGATCTTTCAAAACATTCTGTTGAGCCCTTAAAATTTTGACGGGGACACAAGCTTTCCCTGATATTTTTGATAACCTAAAATTTGGGAAAAACCATGGCAAGTTTTGTTGATCATTTTTTAACCCTTCAAATTTGACACGATGGAAGCTTTGTTGATCATTTTGGGACCCCCTTAAAATTTGACCGTTGGTAAGCTTTTTTGATCTTTAAAAATTTATATTTTGTTGAAAACCTAAAATTTGAAATATGGGAGGCTTTTTGATTTTTTCAAATTTCATTCCCTTTGAAAACCCTTTAAAATTTGGGAACGATGAAAAAGCTTTTTTGTTTCATTTTTGGAAAACCAAACTTTTGGCGTGACCCTAAGCTTTGTGATTCAGTTGATAAACAATTGCCCCCTTGGCAAGCTTTTTTGGGGGAACCCATGTTGATGCCCTACAATTAAAGGGATGGAAAAGTTTTTACTGATCTGTTGTGACCCCCAATTGACACTATCGAAGTTTTGTTGATCTTTCAAAAAATATTGGGGTGTAAAAACCCTAAAATTGCACGAGGGAAAGCTTTGTTGATCTTTAAAAAATTATATTATGCTGAAAACCCCCCAATCGCCCGGGGATGGCAAGCTTTGTTGATTTTTCAAAAAAAATTTCATGTTGAAAAACCACAATTGACGTGATCCAAGCTTTGCTGTTTCATGTTGATAACCTAAAATTGACCGAGGGCAAGCTTTGTGATCATGTTGAAAACCCTTTAAAATTTGACACCAGGGCAAGTTTTGTTGATGGTTGATGACCTAAAATTGACACGTTGGAAAAGCTTTTTTTGATCATGTTTAAACCCTACAATTACCCAAAATGGTGCTTTGTTGATCATTTTTAAACCTAAAATTGCCACATGGGAAGTTTTTGTTGTCTTTCAAAAACTTTTCCCGTTTTTGGGATTTTCTACAATTGACCCCCCCCAAATTTTGTAAGCTTTGCTGATATGTTGAAAACCCACAATCGACGGTTGGAAGCTTTGTTAAAATCGGGTTGACAACCTAAATTGCGTGTCAAAGTTTGTTGACTGTTGATCCCCTAAATTTGACAGGGATGTCAAGTTTTGTTGATCTGGGTTGATAAAACAAAAATTTGACCCCGGATGACATTTTTGGTTGATCTTTCAAAAATATTTTCCCTTTGCAGGGATCGAAAGGTTGTTGATCTTTCAAAATTTTATTCTTTTTTTGAAAAACCTCTTTTGAAAAATTGGTAAGCTTTTTTTGATCTTTAAAAAATCCCTTTTCACTTTGGTTAACATAAAAATTAAACTTTATCCCCGCTTGTTGATTTTTCAAAATACATTCATTTTGGGACAACCGACAATTGACACTTTTGGGGGCAGTTTGTTGATTTTTCCCAAAAATTATTCATTTTTGAAACCTACATTGTACGATGGAAAGCGTATTTGATCTTTCAAAATATTTTTATTTTGGGATAACCTAATTGCCCACGATAGCAAGTTTTTGGTTTGACATGTTGACCCCCTTTGTTCAAATCTGATCAGACGAAATTTACAGCTTGGATAATTTAACGTGAAAAAAAAAATACTTTCGCTCGAAATCCCATATGCGTCCCCACGACTTTATGATGGCCCTGTCCCGGGCCCTTGGGGAAAAAAAAAACATTTCCCGTAGGGGGGGAAACCCCTTTGGGGGAGGATAAAAAAAAAGCGTCATTTTTCCGATTTGTTGAGAGCATGAAAAAATTACCCTTGCTTGGAGGGAGGAGGGAAAAAAAAACAAGCATCTCATCGAACTCGCTTTTGGGAGGGGAAAAAACCGCCCCTCGTTCACCCTGCCAAGATTCGATCCTCAATCGCATGGGGGGGAGGGGAAACCTACTTTTGCTTGGGGGGGAGAGCGGAAAACCAGGTTTAAGTTCAAAACCACGACCCCCCCTGGGGAGGGGGGAAAACCGACCCTCAGTTACCCCCCCAAAGATTACCCCCCTAGGGGGAACCCAAAATTTTGGGTTTGGGGGGGAGAGGGGAAAAAACCCAAAACCCCTCATTTTCACCGGGCCCAAAAGTTCAAACCTCGTTTCTCCCCGGATTGGGAAACCCACTTTTGGGAAACCCCCTCGGCTCGCTCTGCCAAGATTAAAACCCCTCGTCTCCTTGGGGGAAACCGAGCTAAAGTTCCCCCTGGTGAGATTAAAACCCCCTCCATCTCCTTTTTTTACGAGAAAACAACACTCAGTTACCTCGTCCCCCCCGGTTTTAGGGGGGCCCCCATTTTCCCCCCCCGTTTCGGGATTCAAAAAACCCGGGAAATCCCCTTGGAAGGGAGGAGGGTTTAAAACAAGCACATCTTCTTCCGATATTTTTTGTGAGTAAGCAGATTTCCTCATTTGCTTGGGGGGGAAAGGGGGGGAAAAAAAAAAAATCATCAGTAAAACGTTTTTTCCGGGAAAAGTGTAGCCTGGGGAGGGGGAAAAAAAAAAAACAAAAAATCTCTTCCGATATGACCAAAATTTTTTCCTGGAAGTTTTTAGCCTCATTAGTTTGGCGGGGGGTTTTGGAAAAAAACAAACACATATTTCCGAAAAAATTTTTTATTGGGGAAAATTTCCCCTGGGGTAAAACATTCCCCTGGAAGTGTACCCTTGGGGGGGAATGGAAAAAAACAAACACTAAATTCTTCCAAAAAAAGTTTTATTCGGGGAATGTACCACAAACCCTTCCCTGGCGAATAAAAACCGTGCAGTACATCGCAAAAAGGATGAGCCCTATAAAAGTCAAGGACGATAGACTTTTAAAAAACCCGGGGTTCTATAAACGTTTCAAGATTTTAAATTCCCAACCAAACCCATTTTTAAAGTGGGTGATTTTATTTCGTATCAGCAATTTATAAGGACGTTTTTAAAAGGGGCTTTTTTCCCGCGAACGGTTTGGGACCGAACGTTTAAAATACGTAACGTCGTCGAAAATAATCCCGGGCCCTTTTCCCCTACTCGAAATATAAAAGGGTTTAATTCCTTTCCGGGGGGGTTTTCTACGGTAAGGGTTGGAAGACTTGTTTTTTCCGGGTTTCCCTTTCGTAGGGGAAGGGATAATCAGACGTTCGGAAATAGAGTTAGCCCAAATGGTTAGGTTTGGGATGTTCACAATTCGGGGGACCCGGGGCCCGAAGGTTTATGTGTAGAAGGGGGGGAAAGGGCGCTTTCCCCCTTCCTCCACCCCGAGCGTTTAAAGCGGCGCGAGGGGGGGGGACTTTTATCTCTTTTCAACATGTTTTAGGCGGGTTGGGTTACCGTTTTGGGGGGACATGAGCGATTTTAAAGTTTTCGAACGGTGGTTTTAAAAATTCCCAATCGCGGGGAAAACCCGATAAAGGTTAGCGAGTGCTGTGATTTTTTCCTTTGCACTGGTTTCGGATGCCAAAACCCCCGGGAATGGGGGAAATGAGTCAGTCTGTCGAACGCGGTTTTACTGTTTTCCCCGGTCTACAATTTTAAAGGAAGGAGACGATCCGCTAATTCCCCCGGGGGAATCGAGCGGTCCATCGAACGGGGTTTACGTTTCCCCTCGGGACGAGCCGGAATGAGTCAGCCCGGTATACTGCTTGGCCCGAGGGGGGGAAAACGCTTTTGCATCGAGTTGGGCCCGGGAATCGGGGGGGGAAAACTCGATCGGGTCAAGAACGTCTCTGAACTTGAAAGTTTCGTACGTACAACGTTCGCCCCCTAAAGGAGACGAAGTGTCCCCGGGGAGGTGAGGGAAAAAAGAACACCCAAAAACGTGGGACTATGTGGGGCAAAGTGATCTCCCGGGTAAAAATTTGGGGGCGCGTACAGGAGCCGCTTTAACGCTTCACAGAGGGATGTTATACCCTGGGAAAAAGGGTAGTACGAACTGTTAAAATGGTGAAGTTTTACATGTTTAGAGAAAATATTTTTTTGTACGATCAAGTAAAAAGACTATGAGGGACTTTGGTTTTGCGCGCACGGGAGCCGCTTTTTGCTTCACAGGAGAGGACTTTATTTTTGGGGGTAAAGGCGAGTCGAACTGTTCAAGGGGTTTGAAGATTTCAAAAATGTTTAGAAAAAAATTATTTTTTTGTACGCATAAAGGAGAAAGACTTTTGGAGGGAAGTATGAAATCATAAATTGGGGAAAGGGCGAGTAAAAAACTTTTTAAAGTGGGGGAAAGTGTTTAAAGTTTAGAAAAGGACTTTAGAGAAAGATATTTTTTGTATGTATCAAAATTTAATTGGTTGAAGGCGAGTGAAACGTTCAAATTTGGTGGAATTTTGTTCTAACATTTTTTAGACAAGATTTTTAGAAAAAGGATATTTTTTGTATGCATCAAGTAAAAGGGATTATGGGGGAAAAGGGAGAATTTATAGTATGTTTTACCCAATTTCTTAAGAATATCTCGCAAAATAAAAAAGTTTTTATATTTTTTTAAAGTCCTTGATCGTGGGAAAAAAAAGTTTAAGTGTATGTATTTTTTCTTAAAGCAAGAAAATATTTTTTTTTAATTTTTTGGAAAATTTTTTCCCAGTTTTCGGGGGTTGGGGGCCCCCCCCCAATCTCCGTCATCTCTACTCTGGGGAGGGAGAGACAAAGGGGTAGAAAGAGGGGGAGAAGAAAAGGGGAAAAGGAAAGACAGAGATAAAAAAAGATCATTTTGGGAATGTTTTTTTTCCAGCTTTAGTCAAAAAAAACTTTTTCGAAGGAAAGATGAGAGAAAAGAGAGAGAAAAAGGATAGAAAAGGGAAAGGCCGAGGAAGAGGGGAGAGACGAAAGGGGGGGAGGAGAGGAAAGAGAGAGAGAGATAGAAAGGGAGAGAAAAAGAGAAGACATTTCCCCCGCACCTTAGCACCCGCGAATCCACCCCGCGGGGGGGGAAAGGGGGGAACACGCGAGACTACGGCGAGGGGGGGGGGAAAAGGGGAGAGGAGTGAGGCACGATCAATTACCCCCACCCCCCCCTCCTCCCCCCCTTTGTGATTGATGTTGATTTCTTTTCTTCAAACCCTCTAGGTTACCACGGGCTGTTTTTTTTGTGTTTTTTTTTTCAAACGATGGTTTTAGTTTTTTAAATTTAAAATTTTAAAATTTTATTACTTAGGAAATTTTTTTTTAAAAAAAGGCCCCAAAGATTTTCCCAAAAGCTGGATGTGAAATATTTTTCCTAAAATAATGGGTTAATTTTTTTAAAGTAAAAATTTTCATTATGATTAATTTATCCCTTTTTAATACTATGAGCCTGGGGGCTTTATGAAAAACATTGACAATTCTCTCCAAAAACTATTACATAAAAAAGTAGGTAGGTTAAAATTGTACATAAAAAAGGGGAAAATATTTTCCCATACGAGCATATGCATGACATTGTTGCAAATCAGTCCTAGATAGCCAAAAAGGTTTTTTATTTTTTTTTAAAAAATTTGGCTCCCACGGTGTGTGAAAAATTTCTTTTTTCTCAATGAATAGGTTCATTTTTTCAAGTGAAAACTTTAAAAATTTTTTGGGTAAAGGCTTAAAACAAATATGCCTGGCCCCTTTTTTGAAGTGCTCGAAAAAGGGTTAAAAATGCGGGTAAAAGTTGGTTTTTTTCCCCATAACATGCAAAATTTAAATAAAAAAAAGCTTCGGGAAAAGGCCCCTTTTTCAATTGATATGAGTGGTGCCCCAAAAAAGGCCCGACCTACTTTTATTCCCTTTGGGCAAAATATTAATCATCAAAGAATTTTGCATTAATTTTTGGTTTAATATAACGATCACCAAATTTGTTAATATTTTTTTTTATTCGTTTTATAACTCCCTTTGCTAGGTTTTCTTTTTTTTATCTTTTAAAAAAATATATCCAAAAATCCTAAAAAAAACAGTGGAATTTGTTTTTTTTAAGTCTTAAAACTTTTTTTTAATAAAACTCACAAATTCTTCAAAATAATTATTTGTTTTTGGGTTTAAAATGGGTTTTTTGGTTTTTTTTCACTTTTTAAAATAATCTTGCATGAATAAATATTGAATCTGAATTTAAAAAGCTAAACCAAAAATTTAATTTTAATTTAAAAACAAAAAACCCATTTTGGGGAAAGGTTTTTAACATCAGCTAACAGAGTGGTGGCCATGTTGGGTTTTCTAGGTAATTATTGAGGTTTTTTCACTAAAACCCCTACACCTTCAAGTAGTTTTGGGGATATCATAACATTGAAACCCGGTAATTTAAAATTTTTAAAGCTGAGGAATAAAATAATTTAAAAAAAATAATAAAAATATTTTTCCCGCGTCTTACTGTCATTCGGGCTATACGCTTTAAGTACTAATTACGCTAATGGTTAGGGAATTTGGGGAAAGGGTTTAATTAGAGGAAGTGAATCCCCATTTTTCGTGGAGGAGAAATGGAAAAAAATTTAGGAAAAAAAAAAACCCCCGTTCACCCGGGCCCAGATTCGAAACCCCGATTCCCCTCCTCGGGAGTCGGAAAACACGACAAGCGCGTTAGCCAAAATTTCGCCACCGAGGCGGGTCTGAGGTAATAATTTAACCCCACAAAACCTGATATTGAAAAAAAAGTTTGGGCCCTTTTTGTGTGTTTACCCGTCGGTGGGGTTAAATTGGGGTAACCCCCTTGTCGTGTTTTGCTGGGTGTGAGGACGGGGGGATCGGGTTCGAAAACTCGGTTTGGGTGAAATGGGGGGGGTTTTTTTTAAATGGGTTTTCCCTCTACCTCCCCGCAAATGCGGGGTTTACTTCCTCTAATTTAAAAACCCTTCCCAAATTTTTTAAACTATTAGCTAAAAAGTTTCTTAAAGGGGGTATAAACCCCAAAGGCAGTAAGGGGCGCGGGTTTGCCCAAATATTTTTATTTTTTTTGTGTGTCAAAACTAAAAATGTGCATTTTTTCAGTTTTTTTTTTAAAAAAGATATAATAATAAAAAAATCTTAATTACTCGAAATATTAATTTGGTTTTTTTAAAATGTTTGCTTAAGGGGGGCCCCTTCGGTAAAGTGAAATAGTATCAATTTGTTTAGGGAAAGGGCCCCGTCTTAAAATGGAAAAAGCTCTGTGCTGGGTTTTTTTTAACTCCCGGTTTTTGTCTCTGTTAAACTTTTCCTTTTTACACTTTTCCCCCCCACCCCAAAATTTTACCACTCCCTGTCAGGAGAAGAGAAACAAAGGAAAAGGGAAAATATCTCAAGGTCAAAAAAGGAAAAAATGCGCGGTGATCGCCCTACAGAGGTTTCCCGGGGCCCTCAGCCCGTATGTTTTTTTTGTGGTATTTTGCTAGCTTGAGATTCTGTGAAGGGGGTTTTAAAACAAGCACAATCAATTCTTGATTAGTTTGGGTTTAAAAAAGTCTTTAAACCGAAAAAAAACCGAAAGGGTTGTAGGCGCGATGCTTTTAAAAAAAACAATTGTCTTGGGAAAACCACTTTTTTTAAAGGGACTTTAAATTTTGGGAAATGTGAAATTTTTAACTTTTTCATTTAAATTTAAACACGTGTAGACCAAAAATTTTTATTTTACCTCCTTTTTAGTTGGTAACAGTGGGTCGGGAACCCAGGAGTATAAAGGGGTTCCATCACACGGCCCCCATACCCCAAAAACCCCTTAGTTTATTCTTCGGAAAAAAAAAGGTTTTGGGAAATAATTTTTAAAAAAAGGTATAGTATACATGATAAACGGTTAAATTGGGCATGTGTAACCCTTTTTTCACTCTTAATTAATTTTAATTTTAGGGCCTATTCAAGGTTTTCAGTAATTTTTCCTTTTGATTATTTTAGTGACAGGAAAAAAAGGAAGGAAAGTTTTTGATTTAAAAGCCCCCCGTATTTTTAGTAAAGGGCTGTGGATAAAAATATCTTTGTATTTTTAAACTTAAACTTTCCCCCCGAAAGGGGGACAAAATTTTTTATTTAAAATTGGATACCTTTTGCAAAACTATTTTGCGTTCTACTTGGTTTATTTTTTGAGGAAAACTTTAATTCGATCTATAATACTACCGGGGGTAATACGGTTTTTTCGAAGTGAGTGTCATGAAATAAGAAATAGAAAGAGGGCGGGGGGGTACGGGGGTTTTTTGGTTTTAGGGGGGGGTTTAGTGTGGGTTTTTTTAGAGCCAAAAAAAAACTAAGATGTATTTCTTCAAACAACAAAGTGGGGGTTAAATTAGAGGGTTTTATTGAGTTTACTATTGTTTTTTAAAAGTAAACAAGATAGAGTTACATTATTTGGGGAAATTAAAAAAAAAATTTGTAATCCAAATTTTCTGAAGCATCCAATTTACAAAAAAAAATCACAGTGGAAACAAACTTTTAAATATTTTTCTAGACGGGGGATCCCAAAGTACAGAAGTTTTAAAATTTAAAAGTCAATTTCCCAAACTATTATTATATAAAAATTAAAACTTTTAACAAAAAACTTCATGGGGGCTATACGAAATTGACAGCGTTAAAACCAGGTGGGTATGTCTCCACTTTAGGTATGGATTCAAGGGTATTGGGAAATAAGGGGCCCTAATCCCCCCCCCCCCCCTTTCAGCTATTTTTCAAAAAATTTTAAATTTACGGATTTTAAGGGTGCTGTGTTCTCTGCAGAAATACGTCAAAGTGTTCGAAAAAACATGCTTTTACCCTTTTTTAACTGAAAAACCCCGGGTTTTCGCCCACTCCCCCCCTATTCACCCCCCCTTTTTGTAATAAACAGTTTTTGTTTTAAAATAAAGATTTTTTTTTTTTTGTTTTTTTTTACTAAAATATTGTCACCCGGGAATTTTGGCATCTTTATTTTTGACAGTTATTTTTTATTTTTATTTAAAAAAATTTTTATAACAAAAGGAAACGTTGGGTATTCTATAAAAATTTAAAAATGGCAAAAAAAAATCCAAAAAAAAGATTTTATAAACCCAAAATTTTGTTTAATTTAGCAACTATTAGGTACCCAAAAAATTTTTAAAGGCCCATTTTGAGCTTTGGAAAAATTTTTTTTTTCCCGGGGAAAAAAAAATTTACTGGGGCATGGAACCCAAAACCTTTTTTTGGTTCCTAAAAGGGATTTTCTTTTGTTTTGTAGCCCCCCATCCCCCCTTTAAAAAATCCTGGATCCACCAAATAAACTAATTGTAATTTTATTATTGGGTTTTTTTTCAACCATGCTTTAAGGTTTTATTTAACATTGATAAATAAATTTCTTTGTTTTAAAACTTTTATTTATTTCCCTTATGTTTTTCAGGAAAAGGGGGGGGGGGGGCGGAGGTGGACCCACTGGATCCCCTTGTGTGTACGCTTTTGCTCAAAAAGGGATCTTTTTTTTTAAAAATTTTTAGAAAAGGGGGGCACTCCAAATTTAAATTTTAGATACAAATAATTTTAAAAAAAAAAACCCGGTGGGTGACTCCCCAAAATTTATTTAAAAACAAACCGATTTCCAAAAATGTCCCGGTGGAGGATAAATTTTAAATAGTTTTTAAAAACTAAAATTAAATTTTCAATAAAGGCGAGGGAAACCCCTCCCCAAAAGGGTTATAGAAGAATCTAAATTTAAAAAAAAATTTAAAAAAAAATGGGATGACTTCTCCAAATGATTAAAAATAATTTGAATTTCCCAAAATTTGGGGGGGAGGATATTTTTCAAATAACTTTTAGGGACATCCAAATTTAAAAAATGAAACTTGAAGAGGGGTTAGAGTAAAGGGAGGAGGTGAAGGGGGGAAGGCAACTTCTCAAAAAATGCCCCTTTTTTTTCTTAGAAACCCCCCCACCCCGTTTCTTCCCCAAAAAAACGTTTTCGCCGCCAATGGGGAGAAAACAATTTCCCTTTCAAAATGATACAAAATGATGTTGCGTGAGGGCCCGAACTTTTTTAAATTGACCAAACTATTGAACCAGAAAGGGTTTCGGCCCTAGAGGGGTTTTCAAGGGTTTAAAGTTGAGAAATTGAATTTTTTTAGCTAGATTTTTTTTTTATAAATAAGGAATTTTGCTAGAATTTTTTTTTATACAGTAGTGAAGAATTTTTTTTTTAAATAAAATTAAAAATATTTTGGTAGATTTAAAAAAACTTTTTCCCAAAAAAATTTTATATAGACAGGGGTGGGGCTTTAAAGGGGCAGGAGAAACAAGTGGGTCAGGGCCGTTGCGTGGGGGGAAATTTAGTAGCTTGCAAAAATTTTTTGGCAAATACTGTTTTTATAGTTTTTTTTATATATTTTTTTCTTTCTTCCTTTTTTCAGGTAGAGAAAGTATGGTGTTTGTTTAAAAAAATCTAACTCGAGATTTTGGGTTAAATTTTACGTTTCTTTACTCCTGATTCCGAAAAAATGGTTTTTTGAATTCCCTTTGTCTGTCTTTTTATCCCCCAATTGAGCCCAAAAAAATTTTACCGACGAGCCCTTTAAAATTGGTTTTAGTGTTTTTTATAGGGTTTTCCCCAGGCCCTTTTGGAAATTGGACAAGCAAACCCCCAAAAATTTAAAGGGGGTTTACTGAGGTAAACAAAAGGAAAAAATTTTATTTTCCAAAAACGGCTCTAACGATTTTTTTATTTAAATTTTATTTTTAAATTTTTAATGAAAAATTTCAAAAAAAAAAATAGCTACTTCAATTATCGGCAAAATGTTTAAGGGGCTCCGGGGCTGATGCGTTTTAAAAAATAATTTTTTTAAATCTCTTTAAAATATTTGAGATATGAAATTATTTTCATTACAAATAAGTATGTCTATTTAAATTCAAATTTTTTTATTGGAAAAAATTTTTTTTTTAAAATCAAAAACTTCCAAGCTATAGTAAAAATTTTTTTATATTTAAAATTTTCGAACATAAAGTTTAAGTATTGCGAACGTAAAAAAAAATCCCAAAATGAAATGTTGAGGATGGTTTGAATTTTTCATGACCCCCCCCAAAACCCCAAAAAAAATTTTTTTTGTAATTTCCCTTTGTCTGTGTGTCTATTACAACTTTAAAAAAAAATTTAAAAGTAGTTTTGTAAAAATACGTTAAAGAGGAAAAAATAGGTTTTTTTTAAAATCTGCTTACGAATTTTTATTAAAAATTTTATTAAGCGTTTTATTAGGGTTATTAAAAAAATTAGTATTTTTATTTTCCCAGGAAAATGACTTTTAAGATACTTTTCGAAGCGTTAAAATTTCCCTATTTTCCGCGAATATTTGAGATACAAAATTTATTTCAAAATTGTGTACTATTTGAAATAAAAAAATTTTTTTTGAAATTTTTTTTTATAAAACCCAAAAAGTTTCTGGATTTGGAAAAAATATCCTATTAATACAAATTTTTTGAGCTTTTTGTTTTTAAAGTATACTTTCTTAAGTTTTTTAAAGCAAAAAATTATCCCAAAGCCTTTGGGGCAATTTAAAAAATAGGGAAATCTTTCAAAAAAATGTAGGGTTTTTATTTCCTTAAAACCCCTTTGGGGGAAATGTTTGTACAGCATGATCTTGATCCTTTTTTGGCTCAAAAGTTTAATATTTTCATTTTTTAAATGGCGAAAATTTTTTAAATTTAAAAATTTAATAGCAATGCAATGGCTTTTAAAATGTTCAACTTTTATAAAAATGTTAAAATTTTTTTAACCCGGGAAAACGAATTTTAATTTAAAAAGTGTAAACCCCTTTCTGACCTTTATTAATCTTTTTTTATTGGTCAAACAAACAAAAGAGGAATTAATTCTTTTTTTAAAAAAAATTATAAAATTTAAAACCGTTTACTCAAAAAATGTTTTTTGTAAGATAGGCAATTTTGCTTGGGTTTTTTAGAGTATTTATTTCGTTCCATTTTATTTCAAATTTTGAGTAAAAATCGCCATTTTTTTTTTCAAAAAGAGCGAGAAAATCCGTCGGGGTTTTTGTACCCTTTATTTAAATATATTAAGTTACTGTATTGATATACAAAGCATCATTGGGGTGTAAATTTTGTATTTTTTAAAATTTTTTTGTTTGGGACATAATTAATTTTTAAAAAAATATCACAAAATTATAGTTCGTTTTATGATTTTTATAAAACCCCTTTTTCAGTGTAATGGATGGTTTGGTATTTTTTTTAACCCTTTATTAAATTGTAGAAAGTTTAACAAATCCTCAGGAAATTTTTTCATCATCCCACCCTGATTGGGGAGGGGAAAAATTTTTTATCTGTTTGTAAAAAACCCCTTGGGTTTCCCCTGACTTATAAATATCTCCTTCACCGAACACCCCGGTTTATGGTTTGGGGGCTAAAAGTTTTTGGTTTTACGAAACCAAATTTTTATTAAAAAATATATTTGTAGGGCTAACAATTTTTAAAAAAAGAAAAGTAACCCTAAAAAATTCCCCCCCAAAAAACATAAACTTCTTTTTAGAGTGGGGTTCCCAAACCCTTGGGCCCCTTCGCAGTCTCCCTTTAAACCCAAAGATAATTGCCGGGGAGCCCCTAAACCCCCCCAGAAAACAGGGTGAAATAAAAAACTTTTATTTACGTAACCAATTTTATATATATATATAATATATTTAAAAATATTATATATATATATTTTATATATATAATATATTGTCTGACAGTTTTGGAAAAAAAAGATTTTTAAGAAAATTGTTAATAGCGTATTTTTTTTAAAAATAATGTGAAAAAACAAATAAAAGATTAAATTAAGGAAAAAAAATAGGGCTTATAATTTTCTTCACGGGCCCCCCAGGTGCCTTCGCAGACCCCTAGGTACCTGTGGGAAACCCCTGTTGGGAACCTCTATTACATTCAAACCCCGAGTTGGTGATTTAGTTGATTTTTGTCCAAAATTTTAAAAAAGTGGAGATTATTATTTAATTGGGGCAAGCGTCAGTTTTTTAGGGATCATGAAAACGAAATAAAATTTTGTTGATGTCTAAAAAGCTTTTTGCCCAACACAAAATGTTATGTTACGCTTAAAAATTTTTTAGAAAAACACCTTTCTTCCCGAAGAAGGAGACTTTGATTTGCAATTATAGTTTCTCTCTGTTTTTGCATATAAGGTTTTTTTTCTGGGGTTTGAGGGGAAATTTTTACCCCCCTTGTTAAATATGTAAGTCATTTTTCTTTAAAAGGGATATCTTTTGGGGTAAAAAAAGGTCCCCTTTTTAAAGAAAATGGGTTTTTCTTTTGAATTTATTAAACTACAAAAACAAAAAACCTATAAACGGTTTTTTTGAAAAAATTTTTGATTGAAAAAAAAAAAGGGAAATTTTCAATTCCGAAATGATTTTTGTGTGTTTTGGTCATTGATTTACAATCATCAAAAAACATAAAAAAAAAAATTTACTTTTATTTTAAAAGGTTTTTTTTATAACCCGTAGATTTTAATTTTGAAATTGAAAAATAATGGTGTTGTATTTAAAAGGTTTTTTTAAATCTAAGAAATCGCTATGCTTTGCCAAAATCTTGCATAAAATTTTTTTTTCAGTTTGTAGCTCAAAAATTTTCAGACAAAAAGGGTAGTTCCCCGAGCATTTATTGCTAGGAATATTATATGCATGCAAAATTTAAAAAGGAAATTTTAATTTTTTTCAAGCATGTTTTAAGTAAAAATTATTGTACATAAAACTTGTAATTTTGAAAAAACTAAAATTTTTAATTTTAAAAAAAGTAAAAAAAAATATTCCCGTACCCTATTTTTTTATTTTGGGACTATTGGGGAAAAAAAAATTTTATTAAATTTAATTTCTTTTGCATTCTTAATAACCACTTTTTTGGGTTTTTTTAAAAATTTCCCTTTTTTTCTTTTTTAAAAAAAACTTAAAAAAATTAAATATTAAAAAAAAAAAATACAAAAAAAAATATAATTTTTCTAGGGGGCGAGGAAGTTTTGATACGAAAAAGTGCTCTCACAATAGCGGTATAAAAACCAAAATTTAAAATTTTACATTTAAAAAAATACCGCTAATGCACCTTGGTGGAGATTTTGTGAAGATTATTAGCATTTAAGGGACTAGGGTGACCTGGTGGTTTTAGGGATAAGGTTTTTTCTGCTTTTGTGTTGGGGGGGGCCGGGGGGGAATCCCCGGTCCCGGGACAGAATTTTTCGTTTTCCAAAACCCTTTTTCACCTTGACAAAAGTGTATTTAAACACAACTTGTGAATGTAAGGAATTTCCAGGGCCCCCCGTGGGTTTGGATTCTACGTTAAAAATGTTAAAGGGCCCATTTATCTACAATCACCCTACCCCTTTAAAATTTTGCGTAAGTGCGTTTAACCCCAAGGTTTCAAGAACCCCGGTTGTTAATTTAAAATGTTTAAAGGGACCAATCCCGGGAAAAATTTTTTCAATTTTTGTGCATGATTTGTGCTTTTTAAAACCTGGAAACTCGGGAAATTTGTTCTTTATATTACAACGTGTATAAAGAGGCGTCCCTTACTGGCTGTAAGGAGACTAGTTAAAACAACCCCACCCCCTGTTTAAAACATTTAATTTTAGAAACAGTTTTCAATACCTTTGTATTTTAATCCTTGCTTTCAATCAAAAGTGCTCAGTAAAAGATTAGAAATTTTTTGGTTTACATCCAAAAATTTTTTGAATTTACAGTATTCACTAAATTTTATCTTGATACGACCCTAATTTTTGCCATATTTTGGTAAAAAATAAGGGCTTTGGGTTTTAAAAATTTAAAAGGAAATTCACACTTTCTATAATTAAATTGTTGCTCAATTTTTTTTATATTGTTTAAAATTTATTTTGGAACTTTTTCAGTTGAGAACAACCCAAACAGGCATAAGATTATAAAAATTTCTTTTGGGTTTAACCCTCACGTATAGAAATGAATTAAACTTTTTTTAAAATTAAAAGTTTTTTGCGTGTAATAAAAAATTTTTTTTAATATTAGTGATACATATTTTAAGGAAAATTTAAAATTTTCCCTTTTCACTTTGTTGGTAATTAGTATTTCGTACGGGAAATATATCTTTCCCCCCTATTTTCTTAGGGAATGTTTTTTTTTACGTCCAAGGCATGGGGGCCCAAAAAAATAATGTTTTTAAATCTAAGTAAAAGAATTCAAATTTGGTTTTTTACTTCGGGATAGCTTAGTTAAACTTCCGGACGGAAAATTTTTAAACCCCCTCCCCCTTTTAATATAAAGGGGCAACAAGGAAAATTAAAAATAAAACTTTAACCCTTTTAACAGTGAAATAGCCTTTTTTTTTTACTAATAAAAACAGTAGTAATTCTTTTATCCATCAAAAAAATTTGGGTTCTTCATCCTAATTTTTTTTTTCCCTGTGAGCATATAGTCGAAAATTAGTTTTTTTCCCTTTAAGGTAGCCCTTTTTTTTTTGTGTTATTGTTCAAAGGGCAGAAGTTTTAGTTTATCGAAAAAAAATATAATTTTAATGTTTTAATTTTATAATTATAATAGCTATTAGGGAAAGGGAAACATACCCAACTGTTCGGAAACAAACCCGGGGGGGGGGGGGGGGCTAGTTTTTAAACACTATTTTTATACATTTACAAAAAAAGCCCATAAAAGATTTTTAAAATTTTAACCATTTTTAACACCCTTTTTTTAAAAAAAGGGCCCTACTGCTCCATTTTTGTGTTGTCTCAAATTAAACAAGGTTTAAGGCAGAATCCAACTAAAAAAAAGCGCAAAGCGTGGTTTTAAATTCCCTTTTCCCTTTTTTCCCGGTTTCTTTAATTCCAAAAAGGTTTGATGGGGGAAAATTGGGTGCGGGCCCCATGAGGGCCGGGAAAAACATTTTGCTTTTTACGGGCAAAAAAGCAAAAGGAATTAGGGGAATTTTTCTTTACATTTTCTGTTGTGACCCTTTTCAAAAAAAAGACTTAATTTGTTTTTGAAAGGTTTATCTAGGATTATCTGTTTGTTAAACCCCCGTCTCAGAACTGTGGGCAAAAATTTTTTAAATGGCCATTGAAAATGAGCAAATTTCGATATTTTTATTCATTTTTTTTATTTTAGATTATCAAGATGTTAAGGTTTGAGGTACTAGATAAGATGTTCCCCCCTTTTCTCTTATTTTGGGGTTAGGTTTTAAATTTGGTTTAAAAAAAAAACATACCTAACCCTGGCCTTTACCGAAGTCTGTTTTCGCATTCCAATGCCAAGGGGAAAGGGGGCCCCCCTTTAAACTTTGGAAAAAAAAAAGTTTAAACAAAATTTTTTTTTTTTTTTTGCGCCCCATCTTACTAATGGTTTTAGGTAATAAAAAAAATTTGACCAATTTGTTTTAATTTTCCCAAAAAATTGAGAAAAATATTAAGTACAAAAACCCGGATAACCCTTAATGTAGGTGATTTCTTGATTTTTGGCGCAAAACTGCAAAAATAAAAAAAATTTTTTTACTTTTAATTAAATTTTTTCTTTATTAAATTAAAAATATTCTAGGAGCGTTTCAATAAAATAATAGGATTTCATCTTTCAAAAAGGTACTTTTTCTATTTTTAATTTTTATTTTTAAATTTAATTTTTTATAATAAAACTTTTCATTTGTAGTTTTATTTTAATTGAAAATTTTGATTATGAAATAGTTCATTCAAAATTAAGATGAATTAATTGTACTGGTCCCGGGTTTTTTTTTTCTGTTTTTTTACATTTTTGTGAACTTGGTGACCCTAAACCCCAAAAATTTTATTAAAATTTAAAAAAATGATTTTTCTAAAATTTACAAATTATTTAAATTTTTTTCCCGTAATTGTTTATAATTATTTTGGGCACATATTGGCGATGGAATTTTTGGCCGAAGCTTCATGAAAATTTTGGTTTCCCAAAAAATTGTTCACAAGCTGATTTTAAGGAAAGTTGCAAATCATGAAAAAAAAAACCGTAAGTATAAAATTTTTTTAAAAAAACTCTTTAGTAAAAGGGGGGTAAGCTTATAATATTTTTAAAAGGATAACTTTTTTATAAATAAGCTTAAATTTTCCTACGACTCCCTTTTTAGGGGAAAAAGCCTAAAAACAATTTTATCATATTTTAAAATTTTTGGATCCCCAAACAAATGTTTGTGACATCTCTAAAACTAAAATCAAATAAAAAAAAAAAGCTTTAAAATCCTCTAGTTTTTTTGCTTTTTAGTTGCCCAAAGTAGGTCAACAAGTTTAACCCCTAACACTTTAAAATGATTTTTTAACCCCTTAATTTAAAAAGTTTAAAAAGGGGATACATTTGAACATAATTAATGTTTGATTTCTTTTTCTTAAAAAATTTTTTTTTGTGGATTTTTAATTTTGAAATTGATAGTGTATTTCCCCTTATAATATAATTGCAAAAATTAAAGGGCAAATGCATCAAGTAAAAGTCTTAATTTGCGACCCTGCATTAATGGTCGAGTGCTCTAAGACATCACCCGGGTTCCCCCCCCCTTTCTGAGTTTTTTTAAACACTCTCATGATCATTCCCAACCCCGGTTGATTTAGATGTGAAAAGGGGGGGGGGGGAAGGGGGGGAAAAATTTTTTACTTAAGGTTTGGGGGGTTTTAGGGGCTCAAACTCAATATCAAACTTTCCAAATGTAGATTGTGACTTTAATGGTTGTGAAAATTAAATTTCTAACAAAAAACCCTGCTAGATGGTGGGTCCACTTAGATTATTACTGTAGGGGTGGGGAAAACGATAAGGGCCCCTTTTTTAAATTTTTAATTTGGGGGCACTCACTCTGTTGTAGGGTTTTGTATGGGGAAAAATGATTAAAAAATCGAAGGCCTCTAAACAAAAACATTTCTCTAAAAATTCATAATCGGAAAATTTATTTATTTTTTGCCCGAGACAAGGTTTGCATTTTAAAAAAGATTTTTTAAAAAAATGTTTAACTAAAGATTTTTACAAAAAGCGTCACTCTTGTGGCCCATGTTCAGAAAATTTTTAAAACTTAAAAAAAACTTGGATTGGGATTGATTTTTATGTTTGGGAAAAAACCCCCGGGCACACGGAGGATTTAGGGCGAAAAAGTCCATTTATTTTTTTTACCACTGAAAATTTCCCAGGGGCCCCTGGCTGGGGTGGTTTGGGGAAAAATGAGGAAAAAAATTATATGTTGCCATCGAAATTTGTTTTTAGATGAATTTCTATATTATTTTTTCTGAAATTCATTGGCAAGGAAAAACAATTTTTTCAATACTTCCCCTTTTTTTTTTCAGTTGGGGAAAAGGGGGCTATTTCTGGAAAGGGCTTTAAAAAACCTTTGGGATGCCTTCCCCCCTAGACTTTCGATTTCACGTGTCTCTCTTACAATTGGGGTGTGGGACAAAAATTCCCGAAATTAAGGTTGTCATGCCTTTTGAGGCTCCCAAAGCCATCTTTTATCAAGCCCCCAGGGTTTAAAAAAAAATGTGGAAAAGGGTTTTTGGGGCGAATTGAGCGATTTAAAATTTGGGGGATTTTTTTTAGCTAAAAACCGGGGCAAAACAAGCTTGGGGAAGTAATCACCCCAAAAAACTTCCCTTGGGTCACCCGGGACCTGCAGTGAGAAACCCCCTTTCTTGAAACGATACTCCCCCCACGGGATGAAAACCCCAGGTTGTTCAAACTCCCCAAAAAATACCATTCGAAGGCTTGGATATAAATGAAATTTTTCAAAGGAAAAAAAACCCCTGTTTTTTTGGCCTTGGCGTGAGGAGTTGACGCCCCTTTATTGTAATTTCCGGGAACCCCCGGGAGGAAGTCATAAACTGAGCCCCAGAGGAAAACCTGGTTGACTGAGGCCCGCCCCTGAGTTGCTCAGTGGGCTTCGTTTAGGGGTCCTGAATAGTTTCCCCCTTGTGACGGGTACGACTACCCAAACGGTTAGTGTGTGGGGAAAAAGGGCCTTCTCCTTCCCCCCCCCCCCCCCCATAGATAACCCTAGAGTGATTTTAAAAAGCCCAAGGGCCCCCCTCCGGTTTTCCAGGCTTTAAAATGCCCAAAAAGGCGTTGTTTGGAGGCCGCCCAAATGTTTGGGATCCTTTAGGGATTTGTTAAAAAAAAGGGGGGGACAACCCCAGCAAATAGGCTGTCAAAAACCCCATTTTGGGAAAGGCTTTTCCCGTTCCTCCCCCCCTCCTCTATTATCTTTATAAATTTTCAATTGTTTACAGCCCCGTGGTTTTGGGTCAGTTTAATTAAAAAGGGCCCCCATCCCCCCTATCCTTCCCCCCTTCCCTTTCCCTTTTTTTAATTTCTTCCATTTTTATCCTCCCCACTTGAACACCCTTCTTTTTGTTTTCCCTGCCCTTTTACTTTAACCTTCCCCTTTCGGTTTTTTTCCCTAGATATTTCATTTTCCAAAAATTTTCTTTGGAATCCTCTCTTTTTCCTTTCCCCATTTTCATGCCCCTACCTTCTGTCTTGCTTCCCCTTCTATTCATGTACCCCTGTACCACCCCTCTTTTCCCCGGGTAATTAAACCCAATCTTGTTTTTTTTCTCGTGACATGCTCCTCATAAACTTATTACATTTTGGCCCCCCACTTTCCCGTTCCCCTCTTACATTCAATGTCCATGTTTTTGCGCATATGTGCAATGGGTATAAAAATCCCCCCTGTCCCTTTCATTCAAGGGCAATATATTCTCCATAGCAGGGCAAATACTTTCTGTAATTTCCAAGTTTTTCCCCCTTTTTTTATTCTTTCCATCAGCTGTCGTTTTGGCAAAAAATTTAAATCTATTGTAGACCTTTTGTTCCGAAAAACCTTTTGTTACTCTCAACCACCCTTTTTTCATTTTATTTCTTATTCTCTTTTCCCGTATCTTTCTCAATATTTTTGACAGTAGACATCAGCTTGACCCCCATTTTTTTTTACCTTTCCTTACTTTTTTTAAAAAAGGGTAAACCCCCAAATAAAGATGAAAAATTTTTCCCCAAAATTTTGAATAGGAATTTTTTTTTTTTTGGGAAAAACTTTTGCAAATGGCGGATTGCGGTGGGGGTTTTTAAATTGTGGGGGTGGCACCCGGAGCTTATTATACTTCAAAATATAATTTTATTAAAATATAGTGGGTTTAAAAACAAGGGAAAAGGTGGTATTGGGGCGGGGGGGGGTAGATAAGAAGCACAGAGGTAGAGGGGGTGGGAGGAAGACCAATGTAAAACCAACCTTTAAAAATTATTTTAATTTAAATTTTTTGTTATAAGAAATTTAAGTAAGATTTATTTAAACATAAAGGGGCAAAAAGGCTTGCCTTTTAAATTTTTTTTCTTTACTACTTTTTTAGAAACCCTTTTCTTATTTAACCCTTAAAGGGGGTACGCCAATGTACTTTACGTTAATATGTTAGGGGAGGAAAGGGTTTGGGTTTTAAAAGGGAAATTTCACCCGTTGAGAGTGGAAAAAACCCTTTTGGGAAAACTGCCTTTAGTGATCAAACCCGGATTGAACACACATCTCCCGGGCATTGGCAAAATTAGTCTATTGCAAAAGGAAACGCCTAGACGTTTTGGGGGCCACTTTAAGCTCGTTTTTTGAGTTTCTGGGGTTAGCGGGCCCTTTGGAAAAATTTTAAACCTTTCTATAACTTGGGCTTTGGAATTATGGGATATGTCGATTACATTAGTTCCATTTAATCGTTGAAAGAATTTTACAGAAATATTAATTTAAAATTTTCCCAAAAAAATAGGGAAAATTTTTTGTCTCGCATATCTAACATAAACCCTTTATTTTTTTGAGTCTTCCCCGGGACCCTTTTTTTCCCCCCAATACTATCAGCACCCTATATAAATTTTTTTTACCTACTTTTACCTACTGTCTTATCATTTACACAGTCATTTCGCACACACTCAGTGCTTTTCCTTGTTTCATCCTTTTAATACCAATTTTGGCCACTTTCCTTTCCCCTTTCTGTTCTTTCTTCCTGCTTCTCTGTTTCATTTCATTCCTTTCCTCTTTAGGGATGAAAATTTTTTTTTTAAATTTTTTATTCAAAATTCCTTTTTTTTCCTCTCCCGTCTTCAACGTTCTTTCCCTTTTTCATTCCTCATTTCTAAGGTTTTGTCTTTTCTCTTTCCTTCCCGTTTATTACTTGGCCCATTAACCCTTCTCTTACTTTCCCTTTCCCCGTCCCCTTCCTTTTTTTTCCCTTTCCCTTTTTGCAAACTTTTTCCCGGATTTCCCCCACAATTTACTTTGCTCTTTTATTCTTTTTCTTTACTCATTCCTTTTTACTTAAAAAATTTTTTGAATGGTTTTTTAAAAATTTTTCATTTATGCTTTTTCACCCTGTCATTTCACCAGGGCGTCTCCTTTTCCCCTTCCCCTTATTACTTTTTTCCTCACCTTACCTTTCTTCTGCTTCCACCAGGGCTGTTTTAAACCTTTCCCCCAAAAACCCAAACCCCTTACATTTTTCAGTCATCCCTTTTTGGGATTAAGTTTTTTGTCTTTTTTAGGTACGTTTTTTTCCTCTTTATTTTTTTTGCCCCCCCGCCTTTTTTCTTTTTTCTTGTTTTTCACCTTTTCCTAAAATTCCCATTCCCTTTTTGTTGTTTACCCAAAAAATTGTGGTCGTATTTAAGGACACATTGGTATTCCTTGTGGTTTTTCGGTTTTTCCTTTTTAAATTTTTTTTCCCCTTTAAAAAAGTTGTCTATCACCCGATTCTGTTCCACATCTAAAAATGATTAATGATCTTTGATTTTTCTTTACTTCTTATACCCGTTATTGGCACTTCATTTTTTTTTCTTTTTCAAAATAATTTAAAAAAGCCTTCCCACTCTCCTGGTTTTCAATCCCCCCCATCCTCCTTTCCCAAAAAACCTCCTCAAACCTTACTCTATTTTCCTACTTTTTTCCCTTTAGATCGCCTTTACTCTTGACACTCATTTTCCATAGACTTTCCCGGTATTCCCCAAAAATTTTCTTTTCCCTTTGCTGGGAAACCCCCCTTTGGGGGGGGGTACCCCTTGTTTCCATCCGACTTTTTTCTTCTGTTTATTTATTTTTCATTTTATTATTTATTGTTATCCCCACTACTTTTGGTGAAACCCTTTTTCTCAAATACGAAGTCTACTCCCAAATTTTCCTCCCCTTTTAATTTATGGCCCCCTCAACCTGAATGAAGCTATTTTACTTCTTAAAGCCGCTCCCCCTTCACTTGATCTCGATGGGCCCCGGGCTCCAAAAATTTTTCTATCCATCAATCATTTCCTTCACTCCCTTTTTGTTAGTTTTCCCTTGTTCCGGTCCTTTTTCTTAGATTATGTTTTTCAACCATTTTTTCCCCAAACCAAAATTTTTTTGTCACAATACTTCGACTTATTTTTAAACAATTTATAAACCTACACTAGATCAAAATTTGGAAAAAAAAAAAAAAATAACATATATAATAGTCATGTATTTGTACGCATTTTTGTTTCTTTTTTTACCCGCCTTACTTCTTGAGGATTTTTATCGAAAACACTTGTTTCGATCAAAACCAAAACTTCAAGAAGATGTTTTAAAAAAGCCCTCCAACAAAATCGCATTGTTCTGAATATCAGCCGGTAGTTTGGGCACACCTTTAAACTAGAAAAAAAAATTGTATTTTTCTAACAGGGAAACTTTTACGAATTTGGGTTTTGAGCACTTGAAAACTCCCATTTTTGTTTTTGGGTGTCCCTCTGTAAAAAAATTTTAAAAAATAGGTTCCCCACCTGAAGAAAGTGGGTTTAAAAAAATTTGATCAAGTAAATTTATTTTCCCATTATTACTAGGGCAAATCTTCAAAAAATAAAGTAAATATTTTGGTTTTAAAATATTTTTTTTATATGCTACTTAAAAAAAAAACTTGTTCAAAAAAAATAATTTTTGGTTGGTTAAAATAAAAAAATTAGAATGGAGTTTTGAATTTAATACATAAAATTTAAATTTTTATATCATATTTGAAAAAAATTGAATTAATTATAGATGTTATTTTAAAAAAAATTATTTGGGCATTAAACCCTTTTATAGGTTTAATTTTGGGGTTTTCCGGGGGGGTCAAAAAAACCTCATAGGGGGGTTTTGGTAAAAAGGGAAAAAACCCATTGGGGAAATTTAAACCCAAAATTTACTGCCCACAAACACTCCAAAACCCCCAAAAAAAATGTATGGGTATGACCAGGCCTCACTGAGGTCAAGGGAGGCCCGGCCTAGTTCTAATTTTGAGCACCTACCCCCACCCGTAAATTAAAAAAATTGAGGAAGTTCGAAAACCATTATACAAAACTAGTAGTATATTTTAAATATTTACATCTAATACAATAACAATTTTAACACAGAAAGAGTACATTATAGCACTTTGCAATAAAGGTTCCAATTTGTATTTAACATGTGATTTTCTTAGATATTGTATTCTTAGATAAGCGGGTAAGTATAATCATTTTTATGAGACATATTATATATTCTGGAAAGTGAAGGAATGTTCACACTTTCCACACTTCAAATGGCTTCTAGAGCTCTTCTTCGTGCTGAGTAGGCCTATACCTAAACTGTTTCATAAACATAGTCGCTAATCAGTAATCACTATTGTCATTTGTCACTGAAAACTTCATTTTTTCTGCCGTCCCGATTAAAAGTTTTGATGATCGTGTTGGCCCCCGCCTTACCTATTTGAATCCAGGCTTGGACGAGGTCCTAGTTTGGACGAAGTGATGACTGTCTCAGTAGTTTTCTAGGGCAGGGATTTTCAACTGGGGGGGGGCCGCAAGATCGGCAGGGGTGCTGCGAGGTTTTTTAGGGGAACAAATATTAATAAGATATAAAATGAAAATACTGTACAAAAAAAAATATTGGCAAAACAAATGAAATTAAAAAAAAGGAAATTTTAGTTTTGTCTTTAGTGTTTCCGGGTTTTGCACTTTCCGGACCGGGTGCGAGACACCAGCTCCCAAGCCTCATCACCTCCCTCCCTCCCTTAAACCCTACCTCGCTTCCAACCACACAAAATAGCCCTTAGGCTTTTAACTGTTTCATGCATAGTATGATCATCGCTTGAAAATAATTATTATTTCACTCGCTACGCTGTAGGTGCAGCTATTTTTTTTTATTTTTCTATTTAAAATTAGTTAGGCTTGTCTTCTGTTGGCTTTATGGTCTTTAATTGTTTTTTTCCTTAAAAATTACTTGGATAAGTTTATTATGAAGAAACATAAATTTCAGAACAAGGAAGGTGAACTTTCGTCCAATGTTTTTTTAAATTTGAACGTTGAAGTTTATCCCAGCTTGTCGAGTTCAAAATGTAAAAAAAGGGAAACCCAGGTTACCAGTTTCTTTTTCAAAGAAAATGACTATTTGGGCAGTTATCTATCGTATGAAATTTCGTGGAACATTGACGAGAATAACCCTCGTCCTGTGTGTATAGGTTTTTGAGAATCCCCTGGTTTAACGGTTTTAATATTATTTTATGTCAACTGTGTAACTAAAAAAGATTAGTAAGCGTTGTCCAGCCCTACCACAAAAAAATGTTCAGTCATTATGTTGCTTGCGTGTAGTCTTTGAGCTTTCACCAGCATCACCCCCCCCTACTTCCTCTGTTTTACCCTTAACATATATTTTTCATTAAATCTTCTTTAGACCAAATCCTCTAGCCCTAAAAATAATGCACGCGAATGCAGTCTCTTTTAAGTCATTTCTCAGAAATTTTAAACTATTTTTTTTCTTTTTTTCCTTTTTTTGCCATCCTTATAAGTGAAGTGGTTAAAACCAACCCCTTTTTCTCGTCTAATTCGTTATGGGTTTGATTTGTGATAAATGACAGGTGCATAAAGGAAGGGAGCAGCTTTAAATATTTGGGAAAAACAGAAATAAAAAATATTAAATTCTGGCCGCACTATGTTTAATCAGCCCCATGTGGAAAAACCCCGATCTGGCATGGGGCGATCTGGATTGGCTAATCTGGAAATCCCAGTCTGGAGATTCTTGCAGAATTATATTTGAAGCAATCTAATTTTGTCTATAAATTATTTCAATAAAGGTAAGTTTTTTTATTTAATGCAGATTGAATCTTAATACTTGTTTAGGTAGTGCGCATGTATAGTAATTACTCTAATGGGTTAGGGATGAGTAGTATTGATTTTTTGATTAAGTGTATCTGAAATTTTTGGTGGAGGTTTTATTGGAAAACCCTCATGGAAAAAAAAACTATATTGACGTGCAGCTGGGAGTGCAGCATGAAACAATTTTCTAAAATAGGACCAGACTGGCCCATTTGTTTTAATATTTCATGCAAGTTTTTGTGTGTTTTTTTGGTTATTATATTCACTCTTTTATTTAAGTTGTTTTAAAGTACTATTTTTGGCCTACTATATTTCTAACGCCCCGAGACCTAAGTGAATTTTTTTATGGAAAGCCCCTAATTGTCAAAGAATCCATATAATGATAACCAGCGTATAAAAAATAAAAATAAATTTATAGCATCAAAAAAAAAAAAAGCCCAAAAAAGGTATAATAAAATTTTAATTAAATGTTTTGTCAGCACTTTCCCCGCAAATTCCTTTAGAAATTTTCCGCTAGCCCATGAAATAACCTCATCGTCAACATCTGGTTGTTTATTCGCAAATTGCCCCCAAATTATCTTCTTTACAAACAACTAAAAAATAAATTCCCACGCTTTCTTGCAAAATACGCCAACCACCAATTAAAAAATGCTCTTATTACAAACAAAAGCAAATCAAATACAAGGTTGCCAACTTATCCCCATGTATTCATGAATGTTCATATGTGCAACACATTTTTAAAACAAATTATAAAATAAACAACCCAATTCAAAACTGTAAATCAAAATTTACGAACTTGATGGTTTGTTAAAAATATTGGTAATAATTAGTATATTATTATAGTTTTAACTAAACTGTAAATATTAAATTATATTGTGTGAATATTTTCATTCTAAACAAAAATATCCCTACTAAAAATTGATCATTTGTTTTACTATTCATACATTTTATTTACATTTATTTAGGACATTGAAAACTAACCCGTTAAATTTGTAATAAATAAATATATGTAGATCTTATTTTGCGATTTTGATCCTGTTTATTTTGTACGATGTCTAAATGATGAAAAAAAAAAAATCTAAGTTAATTTAATTCCATAAACCAAGGTTATGTGGTAGATTTTGAGGGCAATCGTGATCCTGTTTATTTTGTGCGATGTTTAATGAAAAGAGAAAAAAAATATTTCTTAGTTTTATTTGGCACCGTGTCTTACTACCCGTTCGGTCTGTACACTTAAGTATAGTAAGATTTTGGTTGGATGAACAGTAGAAGTTAGTTACTAAAATTACTAAAACAATTTTAATATATTCTTGCATCATGTCACGCTATCTCCAGCTGTCACTTTTGATAGATATTATCAATACCTATAAAATAACAGAAATAATATGATGAAATATTACCAATGTTGGCCACAAAGAAATGTGTTTGAATTTTCTCTACTGTTCTTCCAACCAAAATCAGAATATACTTATTACACTAATGGGTTAGGAATTTGGAAGGTTGAATTTAGAATAAGTGAACCCACATTTGCGTGGAGGGAGAGTGTAAAACCATTAAGGAAAAACCTCCCCAGTTCACCTAACCGAGATTCGAAGCTCGATATCACCGTCCTCAGTATTCTAGCTCAACACAAAACTAGCACGTTACGGTAGCTAACTACGCCACCGAGGCGGGTATATTTCTAAGTTGATTTAATTTCATAGCCCATGGGGGGCCATGACGAAGTGACAAAGTTGTGCGTGATAATAAATAGGTGGCATAAATTATTTTAAATCAAGTTGATAGTTGAATACATTTTATACCAGCGCCCGATAATCACTCATAGCCTTAATTTAACCCCATTAATTCTCAAATATGAATGGTGTAGGTCTATAAGGACCTATAATAATCAAAAATATAAATAAATTAATATCAATACATGCACATTACCTTCCAATAACATTCAGATCTGGCCCAAAACCAGCCAGATCTGGGTAGATCTGCCCAAATTTGATTTTTCCACATGGGGCAACACCAGAGTATATTATTTTATAGTTGTGTACGCGTATTCCCAAATTAAAATTTTGATTGCGTTGTCCGTAATCCACCAAAAATAAGAAACTGCAGGTATTCTGAGACAGAATTAGCTGCCCATGTTTCTAAATATGAGCACGAGTTGTGATGGGTGATTTTCAAACAAATTGATGGAGATATTCTGAGCTTTTAACTTGATAGTCTCTCCTCTCGATGCCATACATTACATCATTATGTCCAATACTTTGCTAGATTGAATGTTTACAACTCAACCAGAGTTATTTCCCATGGACATTCACCTTTCATATATTACAGAACTAGACCTAAATATATTACATATTGTGAACTTGAAAATAATGTTACAGAAGATGATATTCTGAATTAATGCCTTGGAACGTGATGTACACAGTTGACAATATTAATGATATCTACAACTATTTACTGAAATGATAGTCGATCTGTATGATAAACATTAAGACAAGCCACATCACTACACCCCATCACTAGGGGCGTCGTGCCTGGGGGCGGGGGTTGGAGGTGTTAGCCCCCCCCTCCCCCAATGTTGGTTAAAATCTTGAAAGTTGGGAGATTTGTGAGATTCAAGATCTTGAGTTGGGAAATGCTATGCTTATTCTGTACCCTATTACTGTCTATTATTAAAGTCTTCGTTACCATGGAAAAGCATGTTTCATAATTAGCCACCAGATGGCTCTAGCTGTACTTTGCTGTCCGAAAACTATCATGTACCCTATGTACATAGGGGCGCAATAAACGTGTTACATTAAGGCGTACAGTTAAGTGCACAAGTGCGTAGGGGACAGACTATTCAGATATGGTGGCTGACTTTATATTGTGTGTAATGTGTTCGTATTTCTCTTTTTTAAAAAAAGGCCGTATTTTGTTTAATTTATTTCGAGTTTATTGGTATTTCTAGTTTTGCTTTTAAATGTTTGAAGAGCTTTAATGTGTTCATTAAAATATTTACAGGATTGTTCATGAGGTGAAAGTTTCAGAAGTGAGCATGCGCTGAAATGGTCGAGTTCAAGTTTCCCATAGAGGGGGGAGGGTAGGATATTAGGCATGTTAGATTTTCTACACCTAACAATTACTATTTAAAATATATATATTTTATTCATGTTTATCTCTTTTGTCCGACATAATAATAATTACGGATTAAGTTGTGGTTTTCAAGTAGGCCTAACTTAGTAATTTTTTAATTCAAAAATAAAAATTTTAATGGACTAGACTAGATTAGACTAGCCTATAGCCAACAGTCTTTTATAAGCTACACTGCTACATCATAGTAATTCATAAAAGAAAGCTTGCTACCTTTTAAGACAAATGAAGTGTAGGGTATATACTATGTTGAATAATTGCTTCAATAAACTGATAAATAATTTTATTTATATGTATGGGCCCTATATGGTTAATTAAAATTTTGAACTGATTTAGCTTTTATTAACAGACAGAACCCACTTCAGTGGTCGAATGATAAGGCAGGATTCGCAAATAAACGGCCCGCGAGACTATATTATATTATTATTATTATTATTATTATTATTATTATTATTATTATTATTATTATTATTATTATTAGCACCGCGTCTTACTACCCGTTCGGGTTATACGCACTTACGCTAATGTGTAATGGTAGGGTGATTGTGAGATGAAACGAAGGACCTACAGTTTAACGTGGAATCCGAACCCCGGTGGCGGCCTGGCATTCCCCACATTCCCGCGAGACATAGCTGACCGGCCCGTTTGTCTGCAATATCTTTATATTACTATCCGGCCTGTAGTACGTCTGGTACATAGCAAATAAAGCCAAAAAGCTGCACTTTTTGATTGGAATATGCCATTTTCTGTAGTCATATGTAATGGGGAAAAAAAGACCTTTTCAGATAGGGAGCCACTTGAAAATCCGTGCAGGACATCAAAATGGCGGCCATTTATTGCCGCCATTTTAATGTTCTTAATTCCATGGTATCTCAGCTTCTAATATTCCGATTTAAGTTTTTTTTGTTGTTTGAAAGCTCTTTCTAAGAAAAAACTAATTGGTTATCATATATTTATCTCTAAGCTTTAAGGTTTCTCCACAATTTAAGAATTTATGAAGATTTCACTTTTCTCACAAATTTCATTGCTAACTATCTTTTTTATTGTCCATAATAGCTCCTTTATAGGTGATATAAAAAAGAAGAGCATTTATTTTTTCTTTCCATTGATACCAAGAAAATCTGTTTTAATAAACTACTTCTTGAGAAATTACTAGTCAAATGAAACTAGT
Organism: Timema cristinae; assembly: GCA_039000515.1. Taxonomy (NCBI): domain Eukaryota; kingdom Metazoa; phylum Arthropoda; class Insecta; order Phasmatodea; family Timematidae; genus Timema; species Timema cristinae. The sequence continues at coordinate 162,270 of JBCFYV010000120.1, forward strand.
CTATGGTTTTTAATATTTCGTTTACTTTACTATTAAAATAAGATAGTAACATAATGTTTACAAAAATGTTTGAATAATAGGAATGCTCCTGCAAATTAACTTCTTCTTAGCAGCTTAAATGTCTCTAAATCAAGTTATCCTCTTCCTCATCTTACGAATCATACCTGGAACAAAGTAATTATTTTCATATAAACACTTAAAAAGTTAACAAGTAAAGAAAAGTATTTTTGACGCCTGGTATTTGAAAAAGAGTCTACATACAGAAGACGCTGGATGCAAAAATAAATATAATGATCTTGAAAGTGATGGAATTATTAAATTAAGAAATTCTCAACTAAGCACATGCCTTTTATTGTATTTATTGCCGCATTTTTGAGCTCCAGTGCAGTTCGTGCAAAGCAGCGTGCATGGAACCTTAGCCTTTGAACAGGAGCATCGTGTACGGCATCTAGAGCAACTGCACTTAACAAATTCTCTACAAGCTGCCCAAATAGAGGGCAGAGAACCCCTGCAGCTCTGGTCCATCCCCATCCTTCTGGTCCTGGAACGTTGTCTATCACTGAGCAGGCACGACCCCAGACTGTCTTGCCTGGTATGCTGAACGGAGACAATGCTGCCTTAATGCCTCTTTAGTTGAAGGAAAGCTTGATAGACTGCGACTTTTTGAAATAAAGAGAAGCTTCTAACATGATGATTGAGAAGTCTTCTCCATCTTTGTAGTAAAGCCAAACAGTAAACTTCTCCAAACTTGAAAAGTATCGTCAGAAATAGACTCTTTTGGTAGTGATATAGCTTGGAAGGCTTCCGTAGCTTCAGGAAATGATTTCCAACTTTCCAGGCAGTCTGTTTCCCTTTCATTGCAAATGATGAAGTTACATCTGATCCTGTAAATGCATGGAATCCTCTCAAGGCAGTAGCTTTATCTTCACCTATACTTTCAAACATGGCATTAATGCTCATGTACCTCTGAGACTTCCCAACTCCAAAGAGAATCCACATCTTCTGAAGACCAGTAACTTTGAGAATGGGGAAAAAAGAGATTGCCAGAACAACTACATCAGTATCTACTGTGCAAATAAGGATATTTTTTGCTCCATGCTCAACACTATCTTTAGCATGTAGGAAAATTCTGCTATCTGCTTCTTCCTGTTGTCTGTATTTGACTCTGTCAATCAAAGTTTTTCCCAATTGAGATGAACGAATGATGCCATCAATCTCAGTAATGATGTGAACCCAATCAAACTTCAAAAGTGAATGCTCTCCAAGTAACTTGAAAGTTCAGTCTTATTATGATCGTAGCAGGAAGTCTTCCAATTTTGTGCTAACATATTTCCTTGTGATACTTGGCAACGAAGACCAAAGCCTCTTTTCTCTCTCAAAAATTTCTTCGGGCAAGTTTTTAAGTAAGTATCCCAAGAAATGTATATTCTTTTTGCATGAAACCTCTCAGAATCATACAAAATCCTGTGTTTGAATTCTGTATCACAGTATTCTCCAAATGTCCGTTATGTTTTGGGTGGAAAAGCATGTACTAGTGCAGCTCCATCGTAAATTATTGTGTCGCAGAATCCTTCGAACTGTACCGGATCAATGGTTTTTCTCAGGATTTTAAGTAGCTGCAATTTTGACCTGATCGCAGAACACAATTTGAGGAAAGAGAAGGTGGGGCGCTGATGTTTTAATGTTCAAAAAACTTTGTTCCCGATTTAAGTCTCTGTTTTGACTTACAAGAAAGCCCTAAAAAAAAAGTCAACACCCTTTCTCAAGTAGAAATCATCGGGGAAGTTTTTTTATTTTTTTTTTGAAAATCCAAAAAAACTTGGTCCCTTTTTTCTGAAATTTAAAGCAAAACTCATTTTTTCTTCCTTACTCAAAGGGTTCTTTCGCATAGTTGCTGTACATTTGGGGAAACGCTTTTTTTTCACCCCTAAAAAAAGTTTAAAAACCTTCGATTTTTAAAACCTTTAAACCTTAGGCCCCCAAACCACAAGTTCACAGGAGTTTACCCTCAAAAGGATTTCGAATTCAAGAAACCCCTTTTTTAATTTCCATTTTTTTGGTCTGAAATTTTATTCCGGAAAGCAGTATAGGGGTTTCATGGTGAAAAATTTCCTTCAGTGCTTTTTGGGTTTTGGGCTCGTTGATTTAAAACCCTCATCCAGAATGCTGAAAAATTGGGGCCCCAGCCACATCCACCTTCTTAACATGGTGGATCTTGCAACATACCAACAAAAACCCACCATTTCCCTTTAGGGACAGCATTTTTTTTTTGTTTCATGAGCCGATCCACACGAGTGCAAAAAAAGGGATTTTTTGTTTTTGGGAAACAAACTGGCCGTTGCAAAAGGGACTAAAAGTAAACTGGGTGCTGTGTTTTTTAGTTTTTTGAAAAGTCTTTTATATGGTTTGGGCAACCAACGAGCATAGGGGGAGATGATCCATCGGGAAAAAAACCAAGGTGCTAGTTTCTTTCAATTTTTGGGGTAAAAAAATTCATATTTTACCATCCCCTGTTTCAAACCAAACCAAAAATAAACAAGTAAAATCCTTTTTTAAAAAACCCCTAAAAACCAAAAATCGAAATTTTGGAGAGTTTAAAACGTTTTTTCCAACCCAAATTTCTTCAAATGAATATTTTTGGGTCTTCCCTAGTGTTCCCCCCCCCCCATTTTGAGTAGATTGTATAAAACAGCCCAGAAGCCCGATGAATTGCCCTTTTTTTTGTTACAGAGTAACTTTAAAAAAACCCTCGCTCCCGTCTCTGTCTTGATTCCAGAATTTGCCACCAAAATAGTCCACCCACTACCCCAAAAGAATCGGGCCCCAGGCACCTTCAAAAAAGGCCTGCTCAATATAAAACCCGTTTTGGCAAACACGGCTACATTTTGGATTCAACCAAAAAATTCGGGCCAGTTCCACTGGATGGATTTAGTCAAGGAAAAATAGGGGGTTATCCACAAATATAAACGGGAATTTTCTTGGATTTAAAAACGTTGAAATTTTTTTCTTTTTTTGTTTCCCTTCCGGCTTCCAGCATTGACGGCAAAAGAAAAAAACTTTCATTGAATAAAAGGTAAAAAAAATTTTACGTTTTAATTCAAATGATGAAAAAGGCCTACCTTTGAAGCATATAACTCCCCCGGGAAAAAGATCTAAGGCCCATCTTTTCTGTCGCTAAGAATATGGCTACCCAATTCCGTTCCTTTTTCCACTCGGATCCAAATTTAGAATTGACATCCTGAAAAACGGGTGATCCCCTTTGGGCCCTTGGCCCAGAGGTTGCTTGGAAGGCAGGGGTTACAGTTTTAAACAACTTTTGAAAGCTGTCGGGAAGTTTCGGGGCACTTTCCTTTTTTTTGACCGACATAGGGAAAGGCTTTTTGGGAAAATTTACGGGGCTCCCCCAACTTCCCCCTTCGCCGGGAATTTGAAAGATATAAATTGCGTTCCGGGGGAAAGATGTTTCTGAAGTTGAAACTGCGTAGTTATGATCAATGTTATGGGTACGCACCAATCAAAAAAGACCATAAAGCAAATTTGGGGGGCATGGGACACCTTTTTTATTGACCCCTCTCTTAACCCTCCAATGACCAAACTTGCTTTTTAATCTCTGTTTTTTTGGTGAAAATGAGACCCCTTTTTTAGGGAAATGCTTTCAATTATGTATTATTTGGGTTTTTTCCAAATAAAACAGGCCCAGGGTAAAAGGGAACTGGGGGTTATGACTTTTTTTAAAGACGAATAATTTTTGGCCTTTTTGGGAATGTTTTCACTTTTGGTTGAAAATTTTTAAATTGGTTTGATAGTAAAACGCCTGATTGTTTTTAGTCCATTCTCTGCTGAAGCATTTTCCATGAAGTAAAGAACACATAAAGAAGAAGGCCGGAGGAACGTTTTCCCACTTGTTGATCACCCTTTTCAGAGACCATAAAAAACGAAACTTTTTGCGGGTAAATTTTTCAAAATTTTTTTAAATAAATCTTTCACAGCAACAGCATAAACATAAAGGGTTTTCAAAATTAATATTTTTTTAAAAAAATGCACCTTTCACAAATAAAGGAAGAAATTCCCCTGCCTGAAATTTTGGAGCTTTGAACTTTTGGAAGGGGATCGAAAATTCCTGGGCGTAAACGGGTGGTATGTGGTTGGGAAAGGGTTTTTTACTTTTCTTTCCCCAGAATTTTTGAAAGGGCCCTTTTTTGAAAATATTTTTCCCTTTAAGGGGGCCCAAATTTTTGAATACAATCTCAAAAATTATAAATTAAAGGGGCCTGGTTTTTCTCTTTTATGAAGCGTGCAAGGGAAGAAAATCCCATACTCTCAAAAGAAGAGTTGCCCCTTTTTTTTTGCCCCAATTGATGCTCTCAAAAATTTGGGTCGGGTTTTTTGTATAGCATTTTGGGAGTGGAAACTTTGCTTCCTTAGCAACAAATCCCCACCTTCTAGGAATGTTTTAATTTTTGTTTTAATTGGTAATATGGCACACCCTCTTAATTTTATCTCTTGTGGGGAAGCAATTTTATTAAGGTTTTCGAGAAGTGCCCTTTTGATTGCATAAAAAAACATATTTAATCTTTCTTTTTTAATAAATGATTTTGGAACAACGCAAAACCCTTTGGGGTTTTTTTTAAATTCGGGATCTAAAAAAAAGTCGGTGGACTGTTCTCATGTGAATCTTTTTGGCAAAGGGGAAAGAACGAAGCGTTTTTTTTGTTTGGCTATTTTTTTCTGTTTTTTTTAAAGGGTGCTATTTTTTTATGCCACTTTGTTTTAAATTTTTTTAAATTTTCCCCTTCATCCCTTCACCCTAAATTAATTTTTTGACACCCAAAACCCAAAGGGGCCAATGAAACCAAGATCGGAAATTCTGTTAAATTTTCCAAAAGGGGCCCTTTTTACCAGCCCCAACAAGTGCTTTTGCGTGTTAAGGCTGGGCCAAAACAAGCCTTAAACACTAGTTTTTATTGAAAAAATGAAAACATTTGGTCCAATCTAAAACACGAACCAAGGGGAAATTTTCAAATTCAACATTTGCCAGCCGCAGGTGCCTAAAAGCCCATTTTGAGAATAATTAAATTTCCGTCAAATCTCAAAAAAAAATGTTAAATGTTTTATATGAGATAATTTTATTTTAAAATTTGAAAAAAAATTTGTAAGAGAAATCACATACAAAAAACAAAAGCAAAAAAAAAAAACATACGAACATTTTAAAATTTTAATTTTTTTTAAAAAATAGGAAATTTTAAAGGGTTTTTAGAGAAAAAAAAAAAATGAAAAAAAAAAATCTACTTAATAAGACTTTTAAAAAAAAAAAAAAAGGAAAAATTTTAAAATCGAACAAATTAGGAATGAGTTTACAAAAAAATTCTAGGACTCCCAAAATGGCGCCCCAAAAATTTAGCCCCCCCTTTTTGGGTTTTGTCCTGCACGGTTTTTAATTTTGGTTTCCCAATCTAAAAGGTCTCCTTTGACCTCATTTATGACCACAGAAGGGCATATTCCAATCAAAAATGCAGTTTTTTTTATGTACCTAACAAACAAACCTGAAATCCATGAAACTCACACAAAATAAAATTTAGTTTAAAACTTTAGTTTTTGATATTCGCCAATTGTGTTATCTTGGGGCGCTCGTTGTTTCCCCCTCTCAAACAGCTGGAGATAGGGGAGCAAAATTCCGGGGCCCCAGGGGGGAATTCCGAAGGGGAAGTCGGGGAGGTTCTTCAAGACTTTGTGAATTTTGGGGCGGGCCACCATGGGGGGGCTTTGGGCCCACTGGGGGGCCCTCAACGGCTGGGGGGGGGTTTAAAGATGGGGGGGAAAAGGGAAGGGAAGGGGGGGGGTGGGTAGCAAAGGGGTCTCGGTGGAAACGGCGGGGACTGAGGGGGGAGGGGGGGTTTTTGGGGGGAAGCCCCGAAACCCTAGGGGGGGGGGGGGGGGAAATTTTCGGGGGGGGGGGGGGGGATTAAGGGGGGGGGGGGAAAGGGGGGGGGGGGGGGGGGGGGGTTAAAATGGGGGGGGGGGGGGTTAAAGGGGGGGGGGGGGGGGGGGGGGGGGGGGGGGGTGATTCGGGGGAGGATTGTGGCTTGGTAGGTCGGGGGGGGTTAACCCCCCGGGATCGGGCCCACCCCGGGGTGGCTAGGGGCCCGTTTTTGGGTTTTGTGTGGGCCCCGGTTAATATCCCCTCGCAAGTGGGGGCCCAGGGGGGGGAAAAGGGTTTTGTTTTTGGCCACGGGAACCCGGTTCTGCGCGTTCTCGGGCCCCTCTTTTTGCGGGGCCTTTTCCCGGGGCACTTTTTCCGTAAACCCCAGGGTCTTTTTCCCGGGAGCCTTTACCAAAATAGGGGACGGAGGCTTTGGGAAAAAAGGGGGGGGGTGTCAGGTGAGAATCAAAAAAGGGGGGGGGTTGGGTTTTAGTGGGGGGGGGGAAAATAAAAGGCCGGGGGGTTGCCCTGGGGGGAAAGGGGAAAAGGGGAGGGGGGAGGGGAGGGGGAAGGGGGAGACCTCGGCACTCAAAACGGGGGCCCCCCGTGGTTTGGGGGCAGGGAGGGAGCCCTTCGGAACTAAGAAGGGCGGGGTGAGGCAGGGGGGGGAAAACCCCGGGCATTCAGAAGGCGGGGTGAGGCGGGGGGAGGAAAAACCCTCGGGCCCTCGGGGAAAGGGGGGGGTAAAGGGAGGGAAAAAAGGGATACCCTTCGCCATTTTCGGGGAACCCCGGACCGCTGAGGCCCGGGTTTGTTTTTGAGACCAATTTAGCCCAGGGGCCCTTTTTTGGGAAAGGCAGGGGGGGGGGTTTTTCAGCCCACCCCCCCGAAAGAGCCGGTGGGGGCCCCAAAGGGAGAAGGAGGAGCCCGGGGGGGGCATTTTCAGAATTTTGGCGCCCTTGTTTTCCAGGAAAAAAGAGGGGGGAAAAAAAAAAAGAAAAAGAAAAATTGAAAAACTCCAAAAATTTGGCCGCTTGGGCAGGGAAAAAAAAGGAGGGGAATTTGGGGATAACTCATATATAATAATACCCCTTTAAATTAAAACAAATTTAAACGGGAAAAACTTTTCCTTTGTGGGGGCCCATTTCAAAAATTTAGAAACCCCTTTTCCTGTATTTTGGCCCGGGTACCTTCCTTTTGTTTTTTAACTTGAAGGGAATCGAGTTTTTGGGGCCCAGGTTACCCCCCCTTTGGGGCCCTTTTTAAAGAACGGAGGTGGGGTTTGGTTTTCAGGTTACCCCAACCCTTCTCCTGACGGCCTTTTGGACGTTAAAAAAAAGGAGATTTTAAAAATCTCCTTTTTTTCCGGTCATGGGGACCCCAAACCCTGGTTTTTGGTTGGGTAAAAAGGGTTTTCCCCTTTTACTTTTAATTTTTTTTTGGAATACCAAAACCCTTTGCCAATTTAAACCACGCTAATTTTTTTTTTAAAAACCCCCCTTTTAAATTTAAAAAGGTTTTAAATTTTTAAATTTAAACCCGGGAAAGAAAATTTTAAATTTTAATTTTTTAAATTTTTAAAACAAAAAAAAAAAAAACAAAAAAAAACCAAAAAAAAAAAAACCCAAAATTAAAAACCCCAAAAATTAAAAAAAAAACCCCCCAAACAAAAAACCTTTTTTAAAAAGGGAAAAAAACTTTTTTTAAAAGAAAAAACGGCCTAAAAAGAAATCAAAAACAAAAAAAAAAAATTTTTAAAAATTTAAAAAACAAAAAAAAAAAATAAAAACCGGAAAAAGGAAACCCCCCCAAAAAAAAAAAAAAAAAAAAATTTGGTGAAACCCAAAAAAAAAAAAAAAAAACCAAAAAACCAAAAAAAAAAAATTTTTTCAAACATCCAAAAAAATTTCCCAAAACCCAAAAACCCCAAAAAAAAACAAAAACCACCTTAAAAGAAAAAAAAAGGAAAAAAATTTTTCAAACCGGAAATGGAAAAAAACAAAAAAACCCAAATAAGTTTAAAAAAAAGGAAAAAAAACCCAAGGGGGGGGTTAAAAACGAAAAAAAAAACAAAAATTTCCTCCAAAAAAACCAAAAAACCCAAAAAAAGGCAAAAAACCAAACCCCAAAAAAAAAATTTGGAAAAACCCCCAAAAAAAAGAAAAAAAAAAAAGAAGGAAAAAAGAGAAAAAAAGGAAAAAACAAATTGAAAAACAACACGGGAAACCGAAAAAAAACCAAACCAACCCAAAAAAAAAAACCCCAAAAAATTAAAAAAAACCCCCAAGAAAAAGGGAAACCGCCCTTCGGCTCAAAATCAAAACCAAAAAACAAAAAAAAACCCAAAAAAAAATTTCAAACCAAATTTAAAAACCTTGCAAAAAAAAAGAAAAACCCCCCCCCCCCAAAAAAAAGGGAAAAAAAAGGAAAAAAAAAAAAAAACCCCCCTTTCGGAAAACCAAAAACTCCCAATAGCAAAAAAAACCCAAAAAAAAAAGCAAAAAAAACCCCACCTTTCACCCCCTACAAATTTTAGTATCCACAAGATTGTACATTGATTTTTGAAAAAAAGTTTTTGCTTTTAACAAAAACCCTATTTGCTCAATTTCTATGGAAAATTTCTTTTTTGAGCTTCCGATAAAAAATTCAAACCCTCTGGTTTTTTTTTCTGTATCAGAAGACGGGCTTTCTCCTATCTTTTTCAACAGAAAATAATGATCCCCGCAAATTAAAAAAACAAAACGAAAAACCCCCCGTGCCAACCAACAGACCTAGCATCTGAACTTTGTGCCCTTTTGCGGGCTTGTTTAGAAACTTTTCGGGAAATTAAAAGATCATTTAAAGATAACTTCCCCCTCCCCCTTTCCAAAACCACCCAAGCGAAACTTAATGGGGGTTTGACTAGAATAGAATGGAGGAAAGGACCTGTCTCCATTAGAATTTTAAAAGAAAATCCCAAGGATTTTTTGGGGAAAGGGGGTGGGGGGGTTTATTAAGTCTTTTCAAACATAAACACCCAATTAAAAATCAAACTGTTGAAAGGCCTAAATTTTTTGGATTTTTAAAGGGGCCCAATTTAAAAAAATTTAAAAATTTCCTTCTCAATTAATAGTTTAGGCTAAAACACATTTTTTAAATTTTCTTTAAAAATTTTTTTATCAAATTTTCCATGGTTTTTTTTAAATTTTGGGCCCGGGCATAATCTTTTTGGCATATTAAAACCCTTTAAAATTTTGGGGCATAAAAAAATTTTATTATAAACCCGATAGTTGAGATTTTTGTCATAAAAAAAATAACCTTTGGGTAACGGGGTGAAAGGGGGGGTTTTTTTCCCCCCTTTCAACTGTAAAGCTCGTTTTAAAAAAAATTTAAATTTTTTTAAATTTACCCCAGAGCTGCATTCTTTGGGGTGCAACCCTACCTATTTTACTGCATGCAGAGGGTCCTCAATAATGACATTCCCCTATAAAGGGCCCTATAGTTTAAAAGGCATACCACAAAAAGTCAATTCGGGGACCACTTTTTATTTCCCCCTATTTTTTAAAAGACTACACGCAAATAAATTTTAAAATATTTGTCCGGAGTGGTATTAACATTTTTTTTTCCAACTTTTGGGAAAAAAAAAGGGTTGATTTTTACATTTTTTGCAAATGTTCTTTTTAATAACAAAAAATTAAATTAAACCCCTTTTTAAAAAATCACACCCAATGTTTTAATGGGGCCCCAAAAAGGGCTTTTTAAAAAAAAATCACTACTCTTTTCCAGACAAAAGGGTTGGGTTTTTAATTTTAGCACCTTATCTTACTACCCTTTTAAAGGTAGATTATTGCTATCCCTTTGTCACACCCCCCAGGCTATAAATTTAAAACCGATTTTCCAAAAATTCGGGGGGTTTTTAATCTTTATCCCCCAAGGGCTTTTTTCCCGTGAGATAGATTTTTAATTTAAAAAAAATTTCAATTTCTAAAACCCGGGCGGTTATTCCCCCACCCCCTCGAAACACCCCTCTAGTGACGAGGAAAAGAATAAAAATGATCGCGATTCTCCCTGCCCGGGAGCTACGATTTAAATAAAATCCTATGGTTTAGGGGCAAACCCAACCCCTTTTTTCCCCCCCTCTCCCAGAGGGTTGGGGAAACCCAAAAACCACTAACTCCCTCCCTTTTTGTTTCGTTAAAACCAGGGGGGCCGGGGGGGCAAGAGTCAAACCCCCCAAAAATTAGCGGGTCAAACATAAAGTGATTCTCGCTGGGGATTTTCCCCCCCTTCAATTTTTTGACCCCTTTTCCCAAACATGGGGGGCTCCAGATCTTTAAACCTGGTAAAAATTTAAACTAAAAACATTTTCCCAAACAGGATACACGGGCCCAGCCCCTGCTTCAGTAAAAGCGTTTTGATTTTTCGTCCCCCCAAGTTTAAACCCCCTTTTTCCCAAAAAACCCCGCGAAAATTTACCGTTTTTCCCCGGGGGGCCCCCATGCCTTTTAACCACCCTTTGGGGGTAAGGTTCAAGGGACATCAATGACACTTTTTAATAAATTAAACCCGTGAACTCCTAAAGAGGGGAATCTTTGTGTAAAACCCTTATATTTTAACAGACTTAGCTGTACATGTGCCGCTAAGTGTCTCCCCCATCCTTTAAAATACAGCTCAGTATCATTTAAAAGATGGGGGTTTTAAACGACTCCAAAGGACGGCTTTTAATAGGAAATTTTATAGGAAAAAACCTAATTTTAACCCAAATACTCAAGAGGGATGTTATCTCTAGCTGACCTTTTTTCAGCAAAATTATGTGTGAATTTTTTTAAAAATTTTTTCTCCTAAACCCAAAAAAATTTAAAAAAAAAAATTCATACTTTAAATTTATATTAGCAAGGTTTTACTGGGAAAAAATACAAACTTTCAAAACTGTTTTTTCCCCACCAAAAAAATTAAATATATTCATACATCAAGTCCGTGAAACTGAAAAACTGACAACAAAGTATTTTTTCTAAAAATGCCCTTTCCCAGCAAATCTTAAATAAAGTTCTGTTCCCCAAATTTTTGCTTCTAAATTGTTCTTCCCCAAATTAAATACATTCATATCAAGTCATGTATCTACAGATGGTCAATGTTGACTTTCAAAAAAAAAAGTAAAATTTTTCTTTTTTACCAAACAAATTAAATATTTCCCTACATAAAGTCAAAAATTTGATAGATACTCACGGGAAAAAAACTCATACGTCAAATCATGTGACAATGTTTTTAATGCCAAAAAATACAACTTTCTAAACTGTTCTTCCTACCAAACAAATTTAAAAATTTTCATAAGTCAAGTCCGTGGGGTTGATAGTATGTAAAATTTTATGATCTGCAGATGAACAATGTTTGGGCCCCCAAAAAAATAAAATTCAAACTTCTTTTTACAAACAAATTAAAAATTTTTTCAAAACAACCAAATCAGTGATTTTATAGATACTGATCGCCGGCCCAAAAAACTTAATGTTTAAGTCAGGTGACCTGGAGGTCTAGGGGGAAGGTTTGGATTCTGTGCTTTGGGCCCATTTTTAATCCTCTTCCCGGCACAGATTTATCTGATTACCAAACCCCTTTTTTCCCTTTACCTCTGACAAGACATTTTGTGAATGTGGGGAATGCCAGGGGCCCCCACCCCCTGGGTTTAGATTCCCCGTTAAACTGTAGGGCCTCCAAATTTATTCACAATCAACCTAAAAATAAAAATATGTCAATCTTTCTATCTGCAGACGGGTCAATGTTGACAGCAAAAAAAAAATACAATGTCTAAACTGTTCTTTTTTCCAATCAAATTAAATTATCCATTCGAAAAATAAGTGATTTTTATAGAATTTCTGGGCCGCAGGGAAAAGATTCATACGACAAATCATTGATTAATGGTGACGGGGGAAAAAAAAACAATGCTAAAAAATTCTTTCTACCAAAAAAATTAAAAAATTCATATTCAAGTCAGGATTTGATAGATAAATGACTGCCGAGGGATTATTACTACTTATAAATAATTTAAATTTTGCTAAAGCAGTACGAATAAGGAAAGATTTTATGAGGGGGGAAGTGTAACCGCATTTGTTGGGGGGGAATTGGAAATATGTAACGAAAAAACCAAACAGTTTCGTGTTTTTTAACTCCCAACCCCCCTCAACCCAAACCCTACGAGACGAGCTCCGCTTAATTCTTTTTCAGTCATAAAACCTAAAAAAAATTGGTGATTGTCATTTAAAAAAAAAAAAATGAAGTTTTTATTGGTTTTCTTCTATTAAAGTTTTAAAAAAAATATTTATTTAAACCTTGCTTTTGTCCAAAAAAAATTACTAATAAAAAAAATTTTTTATTGTTATTTTTTAAAAAAAAACCCCTTTAAAATTTTTTTGTTTGGAAATCTTTTGGGGAATCAAAGGCAGGAAGGAAAAGGCAATATTGGGATGGGTAACATCGCCAGAAAAAAAAATATTTAAAAAGCGCAGCAAGGTAAGTTTTAAACTTTTTTGATTTCACTTTTAAATTTTCCAATAGCTTTTGGCCCAAAAAAAAAAATTTTTTTTTGGGGGGTAAGGGTATGAGTGGGAAAGGGGGAAAAAAGTAAAGCAAATTTAAAATTATCATTTTAAACCCCTTTCACTGCTTTAAATTTTGGTTTTTTAATTTTTTAAATAATAGGGGTTTAAAACTAAGGTGCACACAAACCCAAAAACCCAAGGGCATTCATTTTTTAAAATTTTAACTTTTTGGCCGGTAGATTGCACCCAAGGGTAAAGAAAAGAAAAAAGAAAATTTAAACAATTTAGAAACAACTGTTTTTATTCCTTGAAACCCCCCTTATAACAACCAAAAAAAAAAAGTTTTATTTTTGGGTATAAATTTTTGAACTCATCTATAAAAATTTTCCAATTTTAATATATAGCTATTACATTAATTCATAAGTAAAATGAATACAATAAGAGGGTTATTAATTTATTTTTTAAAAATCATTTAATGTTCCAACTATATTTTGACAAAAAAATAAAATAACTTTTAAAATAAAGTCATAAGTTTAAAAAAATATAATTATTAGGACCTGAAACAATTTAAAAAAAGCCCCAAAAAAAAAGCAATTAAAAAACAAAAAAATTTTTATTTAATATTAAAAAAAAGGGTTTAAACTTCATTTTTTTCGAAAAAAATATAAAAATTTTTTTCATAAAAACATAAGTAATATCAAAACCATTAAATATTTTTTTATAAGATTTTATAACGTCCCCAAATTTTGGGTTTTTTAATGCCTCAGGGAAAACAATTTTGTTTAAATTTTTACTGATGATGTATTTGGGAAAGGGGGGAATTTTAAAGTTATGGGGGACAACTGAGTCTTACTATTTTGGGAGTAAAGGGGTTTGGCCTTCGCCAACTCAACTCGTAGATTTAACATTTTTATAGATTTATATAAATACCCCAAAAAACTTTTTAAAAGAAAAATGTTCTAGAAATTTCATTGTCAAGATTTTAAAATTAAAATAAATTTTTTGGGTTACATTTTTTCCCAAAAAAAGTTTGTTTTCGCATCATGACACTTTATCATTGCAAAAATAGGGGTTCTTAATATTTTTCACACTTTATCCCACATTTTATGTTTTTGGGGTTTATTAAAAAATTTTTTTGTAAATTGTACATTGTTGACAAAAATAGTTTTAATGAATAATTTTGTTTTCTAATTAATTCTTATTGAAAAAGTGCCTAAGCAGATTTTCCCTTTTGATTCAAGTCCCGGGGGACTACAGGGACGAGGAACAAAAAACCCGGGAAAAGATAGGGAAGGAGTTTAAAAACAACGTAAATTTTTTTTTAAATTTTCTTTAATTTTTTCAAGGGGAAACTCGATATTTTGGGGGGTTTTAAAAGAAAACACAGAATGAGGAGACAAACAAAAGTATTTTTTAGGGCCCATAAAAATCATAAATTTTTTTCTTTTTGTTTTTTTTTAAATTTCCCCCCCGTTTTAAAATCGAAAATATCAAATAAAAAAAAGTAATTTTCCTAAAAAAAGTTTGGTTTTTTCGAGGGGGGAAAAAGAGCAAACATCACTTGATTTTTTTTACTTTTTTTAAAGTTAATTTTGTCTCCCAATGAAATTTTTTTTAAGTTTTGGGAATCCTTTGGGAAGTTATTCAATCGTAGTAAAGGCTGTTTTATTTAAAAAATGTACTTTAGTTAGATCCCTGGAAAAAAAACTAATATCGGGGGGGCCCGTGTGACATGCTTTGGGGTTTGTAAAAAAAATAAAAACCCTTTAAATTTTTCGGGGTTTATAACAAATCAATTATTGTAATAATGTTTGATAATAATTTTTTTACATATTTTTAAAAAAACAAGATCAAATAAAAAGATCCTTACAACAAAAATTGTCTGTTTTTTTGGTTTATAGAAAAAAAGAAATTTCCCAAAACAAATATTATAACTTTTAAAAAAAAAAAAAAAAATTTCCTTGAAAAAACTTTGAAAAAGTTCAACCAATAAAAAAAAAATGAATAAATTTCTGTTTTCTTTCCCCCCCTTTACACCAAACAACATTTATCAAGATTTTTTTTTTGTTTTGTGCAAACATTCGAAAAAACACTGGAAAAATTTTAAAAAAAAAAATCTGGGGCAGCGAATGTTTTTTTTTTACTTCCATCAAATAAGGTACAAAACTCACGACGATACTTTTTGATATTTTTTCTCTAGTAAAAAATTTTCATGGTGAGTGAAAACCTCGTTAGATCATGGGCCCAAATTTAACCCGGAAAAAGGGGGGCCCAAAAGGGGGAAATTTAAATAACTTTTAAAATAATCTTTTAACATCCTGTTTGGGCCTTTCGGGTGGATTCCTCCCCCCTTTTTCAGCAAATTTTTTCATAGCAAAGGGCCTCGGAAAATAGTTGGGCCCAAATTTTATCAGGGAGGGGGTTTTTTTTGCCCGATCATGTTATGGAGGCAACAAATACCCCACCATTTATCGAAAGTTTCCCGGTTTTAAATGCCAAAGGGGCCCACGAAAGACTTAGAACAAATACCAAAAGCATTTTCAATGACCCCCGGACCCAAAAACAAAAAGAAGTTGAAATATTTTTGCCTTCATTTTCCCTCTTAGGGGGTGTCTGCTGTAAGGTCAAGTAAATTATTTTTGGGGGGGAAAACCTTATCTAAACCCAAATATTAAAAAAAGGCATTGTTTAAAAAAATTTTTAAACAATGGGATATAAAGGGTGGAATGTTCAGGGGTCTTGTCTTTGAGTTTTTTTCCCTATCACAGATGTTGAAAAAACATTTCCATCATGGGTTTTTACATAAGCGCCTACATCTAAAGCAAAAAATCTATACTCAACACCAACCCGGGGCAAAGGGGAACTTAAGAAGAAAAACCTTTTTGGGTTTTAAATATTTTTTCTTTCCAAACCCAACGAAACACTTTTAAAAGCGTTTTGCTTTTTCATCCCAAATTTTTTGCTGGACAATTTGGGGAACCCGCCCAAGATCCCCCCGGAAAAAAATTTTTTTCCCGCAAAACTTTTTACAAAAATTTTCATTTTTGGGTTTGGCATAAAAAGAGGGGCCCCCAAAATTTTTTCCTATAGCTTTACAAAAACCCTTTTAACTTTTTCTATTTGCTGAATCCCCCAAAAAGGGAACCGAACCCAGGGTTTTTAACAAATTTCCAATGGCCAGGAAACCCGAAAAAAAAATGATTGTTATAAAAAATTATCTTAAAATTTTTAAAAAAAAAAAAAAAAAGGAAAAGTCATTTAAAAACTATAATACTTTTATCATAAATATTTTCATTTTAATTTTTAAATTTTTTTTTTCAAAACGGGGTAAATTATTCCTCTTGTAAAAGAACCCCAAAAACCACAGGAGTATTTTTTGACCTCCCCAAATAAGCTAAACCCCAATATATTTTTAGGGCTTCATCAATATTGAATTTTATTAAAAAAATTTTTCAATTTTTAATTTAAATAATGAGGGGAGAAAAGGGCACAAGAAAAAAACTCGATTTTTTTTCATTCAAATATTTTCCTACTTGATCCTTTTTTTAAAAATTTTAAAAAAACAAAAAAGAAAAAAAACCAAATATTTTTGTCATTTCACCTCACCTTAAACACACGCAAGCTTTTACTCATTTCTGATTGGGTTTTTGCATTTGAGTGTTTTTGGTTTTCTAAAACCTCCTTTTTAAAAAACATGTAAGGGGCGGGAAAATTTATCCCTTTTTCCCCCTAAAATACTTTACATAAGACTTTTGGTTCCCTTTTAAATTCCTTAAAACCCAAAAAATAAACCCCCCTTCTCCTTTCCCTTTTCACATTTTTTTTTGGCACCCACACCCTTTTCCTAAGGGAAACACTTTTTTTAGCCACTAACACTTTTTCCCCAAGCATTTTCCAACCTTCTTCAAATCAGATGAACTGCTTGATCACTCCTCTTCATGGATTTCTAAACTGAAGAACTTTACACTTTTATAAGAAACAATTTCTGAAAACGAAAAGAAAGGGGCCCTGTTTATGAAAATGATCCGACTAAAGTGGGGAGTATGTACAGCATGTACCTCAATAATTCACTGTGTGAGGGCACATGAATTCACAAAAACATGACAAACAGTGTGTCCCCCACCTTTTGACCGGGGAAATTTGTTCAGTTCAAAATACATCCAAACTAAAACTTGGCATAGGAAACCCCCGAATTTTTGGGGGAACAAAAACTGACATCTTAAACAAAACTTTTTTTTTTTGTTTAATCAAAAATTCAAAACTTGATTCTTTAGATCGCTGGGGGCCCCCGGGGGCAAAGGGGGCTCAATCTAAACATTAAAAAGAACTTTTTCATACTTCTATAAAGAAATTTAAAAATGTGCACCCTTTGAGTAAATTTTTAAATTTTAAAAATATAAATTTTTCAGGCCTTAAGATTTTTAAACCACTTTAAACCAAAAATTTAGGGAAACCAAAACGCCCAAAAAACGAGAAAGTATAAAGTATGAAAATAAGAAAAAACTTTAAAGGGGGTTTTCAAAACCCTCACAATTTTTTGTTACTTTTTCCCTCTATTTGAACTTACACCTCAAACCACAAATTTTCTATGGTATAAATAAATTCCAAAATAAAAGAAAAACAAAGAAATATGCAGCTTAGGGAAAATTTTTAAATTTTTCACATAGATCTTTTTTTCATTTTACAAATATTTTGACCCTTTCCTAAACCCCCGGGGACCAAAAAGGAAAAAAAAAACCCCAAAAGAACCAAAAGGGAGAGTCTAGTACTTTAAAACTGGGGTTAAGGGAATTTTCCCGGCCAAAGGGAAATTTAGCATATGGCAAAAGTTTTAAAACCACACTTTATACAAAAAAATTAAAAAACTTAATTTATTTTGATTTATTTAGATTCACATTGAAATCTTGTTTTTTAAATATTTTCTTTTTAAAATTTATTCCAAAATTTTTTTCTAATTTTAAAATCCCCACTGTTGTTTGTTCCCGGGAAAATTTATAAAAAGGGAACTATAATTTTAAAAATTAAAAATTGGGGGGATCCCTTTGTTGGGGTTGAGTAAATAATTTTGGGGACTTTTTCTTAAAAATTTTTTAGGTTTTTTTTTAATGAAAAAAGTTGATTTATTCTAGGGTGAAAAAATCTTTGGTGGGTTTGATTTTTTGTAATGTTAATTTTAACTGTTTATAATTAAAAAATTGATAATTTTTTTTATTCATTTATTTTTGATGATTGTTTTTTGTACGTTTATTTATGGAGTTGAACATTTTACTGGGGTTTTTTTTTTTAAATATTGAATTTAATTTTGTATTCTGAAAATAAAGGGGTAAAAGAAAAACTATTCTTCAAAAGGCATCAATTTTCAAGTAAAAGAAAATTTTAATTCAATAATTGACAACCATAGCTTTGATGTGGCCCTTTTAAATTTGGGTTGGGTTGGAATATTCCCTTTATTAAAAAAATTTTGTCCTACTTTGATGGGGGGGGGTTACCAAAGGGTTTTGGTTGGAATTTAATTTTTTTCTATAAAAAAATTTAAATTTCTTTTTCAAATCTTTTAAAGAAAAATATAAAATAAGGGTTAAGAAAATTCGTCCTAAATGGGAAGTTTTTGGGAATGCCAAAAAGCAAAGGTGGTCCTGCAGTCTTAAGACACTAAAAATTTTATAAGGGCAATTTCCCCTGAAAAAGGAAAGTGAGGTTCAAAATTTTAGTTGTTTGTATTGGGAAGTTGGTTTTTCCCCCAAATTTTTCCCCCCACCAATGAGGGGGTATTTTTTCTTAAAAAAACCTTCCTTATCCCAACCCATATATTTAGTCCCCCTTAAGTCTTTTTTTTTAGCATAATCCTTTTTTAAAAAAAAAATTTAATTAACAATTTTAAAAAAAATTTTGTAATTTTTTAAATAAGATTAAAAAAGTTTTTTTGATATTAATTTTTAAAAAAACCCTTTAAAATTTTAGTGTATCGTGTGAACTAGAAAAGCTAAAACATTTTCCCCCAAACAAATTTTCTCAACCCCTTCAAAAATGCTGCGTAATTTTTTCATTCAATAATACCTAAAAAAATAAGCCTATTATTTGAATGTCCTTTTTGGGTTTAACCCAAATTTCCTTTTTTTTTTGCATTATGAAAATTTTAAAATTAAAAACTTTTTAACATTTTTTTATGCTAAATAACTTACAAAGTTTCTATGACTTTTTAAATTTTAATGAACCCAAAAAATTTTTTAAAATTTTAAAATTCAGAAATCTTAAAAACTTACCCAACTGGGGGTATCTCAAATTTACTTTGTTTTCAATAATTTTTCATAAAGAAGTCCAAATTGGGTGAAAAGACGTTTTAAAATTTACAATTTAAAAGCGCAAATAAAAAAGAGGGCCCTTTTTTTTTCTATTATAGGAGATCCAAAATTTTTTTGAATACATACTACAAAATTTTTTTGGAAGAACCCTTTAAAATTACTTTGAAACAAAAAAGGGAAAAAGATGTTTTGAGAAGAATTTTGGGATCAAATAACACATCAAGCATTTTTAAAAAGGGGAATTATTTCCCCAAAACCCACCCGGTTTTGAAAAAACCATGTTAAAATTTTTAATTTAAATATCACAATATATTTTGAGACTTTTAATTAAAGACCGATTAAAAAAAAAAGGGCATTTTGGGGTGTGGTTTTTTTAAATATTTCCCATAAGGGGTTTTAAAAATTTGAAATAGAAATTTAAAACAATTTTTTTCCCCTTTGGGTTTATGAACATTAAATAGAGTGAAAAAAGATTTTAGTAAACCTATTGGGAAAAACTACAAAAAACAAAAATCATTGGGGGGATGCATTTTTTTAATTTAAAAATTTTGGGAAAAAATTTTTCTTTAGTAATCTAAAAAATAAAGAATTTTTTATCTCTGGAAAAAAAATATACAGGGAATATCAAACACTCCGAAGATACTTTTTTTGGGAAAAATAATTTATAATACCATTTTAAAAATTTTCTAACTTTTTTAAAAAAGAGTAATTGTAAACTACCTTAAATAAAATTTATCCAAAAAAAACCCGTAAAAAGTACAATTTTTCATGTCAAAAACTTCCAAGATACCCATTTGGAACACAATCATAATAGCCATTTTTAAAATATTTATAGTTTTTGAACAACCAGTAATTAGTAAACTACCCACAAATGATTTTAGCCCCTAAACAAAGTAAAAATGTTATGTTTTATATCACAAAATACCCAGATATACATTTTAAATAAAATCTTTATAGTTATTTTTAAATTATTTCAAACTTTAAAAAATGGCTTATCAGTTAATAAACCTTCAACAAATTTTCAGCAAAATAAAATATGACACAATGCTATTTTTCATGTCAAATCCTGGACATGCATTTCAAACAAAATTGTTGGAGAAATTTTTGAAAAATTCAAATTCAAAAACATCACTCAGTTGTGCTCTTCTCTTAATTTGAGAGTTCAGGTCAAAATAAAAGTCCCTAGGTACAGCCCTGTAAAATCTAATTGTCTAGTTTGAACATAAATCTAGCCTTTATGGATCCGTGGCCAGGGCCAGAAAAACCTACATATTTGGAGACAGATATAATTATTGTAAAATTCGCATTTTTTTTTGCTGGAGTCCACATTAAATGTTTCTCGAGACCAATTTTTTTTCATTATTACAATACTTTCTTTTGATATGATGAATTAAGAGGAATATGCAGTGTGGTTGGTCAAAAACCGGATAAAACATATCTGGTAAGCACCATGAGGTGCAGGCCATATATGTGCTAAGTAGGCCACAAAGTGTTTGGCTTTCACGTTCACACCTCCCTACAAACCCCTGCCATGGGAATTCTTCAATTATAAACAAGGCTAAGTTTTTAGGGAAAGTTAAAATTACTAATGAAATTAATGCAATTATGAGCCTACTTCCTTCTTTTATGGTTAAGGACTTAAATGGGTGCAAAAGCAAAGAAAAGGGTAGCAAGTTTGCAATAGACATAGCTAATAACAAATTAAAAATTAAAAATTGCCAACAAGTGGTGAAAAAATTAAAAATTCGCATACAGTGAAACTGTTTTTTGTCCCTATTTACTATTGTTACAAACTTTATCAATAATATTTAACAATACAACCCTAACTAAGATAATGTCATTTACAGAATTTAGAGAAATATCACATCAGGGTTTCCTACAGTATTTGTAAAAAAATTCTCCCTGACTTTTCCCTGACTATTTTCCCAAGTTCCCTGACCAATTTCTTATAAAATTTCTACTATACCTTTACGATACTATACAAGTGAAAATATTAATTTAAAACCATTTATTTTGGCATCCTCCTCCCCTACAGCCGACCTTGCCTCACCTCTCATGGAAGAATAAGAAAGAAGACGTCTTGCCAATCAGTTTCAGGGGAAATGATGGAAAAATAAATAAATATGTCTAACCCTATCAAAAAGTTGTAACTAACTTGATTCACTTTGGTATCATGTGCAGAAATACGTACTAAATAACAGCCACTAAGAACATACTAAAAAGTTTGGAATCATTACACTCTTACTTTACCTAAACTGTACATATCCTGGACTGAATAGCTCACAAACAGGAGGAACTGTGTCTGATTTCATATTATTCATGTCTCAAGTCAATTTTTTTAAAATTAAAATTATCAAAAGTCATACAATAAGATACTATGCTATATTTAATAAAGTGAAGCTTGTTTCTTCTTCAGTTCTTGCAACTCCACTTCTATTGCTTCTAGTTTCTCTTCAGTTGCCATCATTCATTTTTTTTCTTTTTCCTTCTAAATCTTTAACCTGTATATCTAATTTCCTCTTTTCTGCCTTCTTCTTGTCTTCTTCACTTCTTTACTGCTTCTTCATCTCCAAATATTCATGATAGCTTTTCCTAGCACCTCTCACATAATCCAACATCTTTTTGCTAATGTGTATGTTTTAAAACCCTCCTGCTTCTTGTATCTCATCATGAATGTGACGCTGTGCAGTGACTGTTTTTTTCATAAGTATTTTCAACCAGTAAAGATTTATTGACTGAAAAACCACCTTCAACAGTTGCATTCCCATGCGACAAGACAAGGCAAATCTTTATTACTTCCCAAAGATGTTTGTAGTTTGCATCTCCTATTAGAAAGCTACCATAAATAGTGTCAAGTCCTAATTCATCACTAAACTGATCACAAGGACGAAATATTTCTTGAAGCTGAGATTTTTTGAGGTTGCAAAAATAAAAGTATTCTTTCTTGGCATTTTCAGCCAGAACATCATTTATGATGTTGGCATGGTTGAGTTCCTCCAAAAGAAAAGAAAATCTATTCTGGCCCAGTTGAGGAGAATGTTGAATAACACAAGGATCCAATGAAGACAAAACTCTCACAGCTTTCTGTTTTAAGGGACTTCTTTCTTGTAATTTTGCAATCATGGTGGTTAACATACTGCAGCACTCGTGTATAGATTTTAGTTTTTGTCTTTCTTTTCCTGTGATTGCAGTTTCTTCTAACAAACGTTTTGTTGCAAATCCTACATCAATATTTTTGCTAAGGATCAAATTTTCTGATTTTTTTTTGTGTCGATAGACAGTAACTTTGGACCTGTGCACTTCATCAAATCAGGTTTCACGCAACGATTCATAAGGTATCTTAGAAGTTTCTCTACAGCTTCAAAAAGATATGAAGTCATTGGTTTTTGATGTCTAGAACCGTTGCAGGAAAGGCTGACACTCATCTGCAATTGCCTTGCAGAAAGCTAGTTTACACTTTAGGAATGGATCACAGGCTGCTCTTTTCAGTGTCTCTACAGGTTTTTGTTTTAGGAAGTTTTGCTTCTTTGAGAAACTTAACAACATACTCCCAAATTTGTAATGCCCTTTGAAAACACTTTATATTCTCTAACCACCGCACACCACAGAACTTCAATGAAAAGATGCACATCTTGTCAATTGGGTAAACAATTCTCGACGAGCTGGAGAGTCAGTGAACAGGTAGTACATGTGACACAATAAGCTACTTATATCCCAATTAACAGACTCCACTCCTGTTCTCAGGGAACCATCAACAACATGAAGCCCACATATTCCCAGATTTAGCAAACTACATACTTCATTGTCTGTGACAGATTGGATGTGTTCCTAAAGAAGTGTTATAAACTTTAAATTGACATTTGGGCCATTCATTGACACTTGTAACAACTTAGAGAGTGGAACAGGAGAAATACCATCCAGAAAATGCTTCAGTAATTCTTCAGCGGTGCTCCTATCGAAAAACACACTGTTTAAGTAACGACTGATGACTTTATGATTTTCATTGTCCCAGAATCTGATTACAATGTCCATTTGTCCCCTTTGAATAACTTTATTCAACGCTTCATCAAAATAAATTACAAAGTTATTACATGATTTTAGGCGGTCCAGTAAATTGTTATGAAAGAATGAAGCCAAGCCATGTACAATGAAATATGCAGCCTTGTCTCCACCAAGGGTAAAGGCATTGGCAATGGAACACTCGGGAAACATCAACTGAAAAATTGTACTTAAATTATAGCACGAATTGAAATACATTTTTTTGTAAACAACTTGCATAGCCCCAAATTACTCCCGCCTTAGTTATATCATTTATATATATAATATTTAGCACCGCGTCTTACTACCCGTTCGGGTTATACGAAATAAGTACTAATTATGCTAATGGATTAGGAATTGGGAAGGTTGAATTATAGGAGGTGAACCCGCATTTGCGTGGAGGGAGAGTGGAAAACCATTTAGGAAAAACCACCCCCAGTTCACCCGACCGAGATTCGAACCTCGATCTACCTGTCCTGGTAGTAGAACTCAACTCGACAAGAGCGTTAGCCAACTACGCCACCGAGGCGGGTAGTTATATCATCTTTTATAACAAAAGTGTTATGGTTTCTTCAAGGCACTACTTATTTCACTTTTGGCAACAGCTTCCTTATGCGGCTTTACGATTTCCGATGAAACAGAAAAACTCTTTGAGTAACAAGCCGAATCACCACTAGGTAGAATGTCTTTTGTGTGCCAGAGATTCTGTTGAAACAGGGGAGTTCGATGAACCTGAATCACTTGACTTTATTGAGAAAAAAGTCAACAGAGAGCATTGATTTGTCAAAGTTTCAAGAGTTTTGATATGAGTAGATCCTTTTATATGGGAAGCTAATGCTTACTTTCCCATATTACTTAGGTTTATGATTTTTTTTGCACACTTTACAAAATGCCTGCAACTTATTACTTTCAACGCCACTGATCCAGTATGAGAATTCAGGAAAATGCCCTGGGCTTAGCCAGAGCTGGTTAAAAACTATTTTTTTATAGACATTGCTAGTGTAGTCGAATCAGTCCTAATTCACTGTATCCAATGATAACGATGCCAAACCTTGAACAAGAACCAAAACAATCGATCACTAAAGTTAAAAGAATTGTCATGTGCAGGCCAGGAGATTTCTGCGTTCACCTTCTGAAATAAAATGCTACCAAAACTTGTGTTACAGCAAGTTTGAGCATGTTAAGTGCCCCTCAGCTTTCTTCATTGGGGCAGTGGCTTATGACGCTGTAAATACGAAAAATAATTACGTTGTTTTTTTCTAAGTGTGACATGAATGGTCATTACCCTGACTTTCCCTATTTTTTTCCCCTGACTTTCCAGACCGTAGGAACCCTGCACATGTTGTCAAACTGACTTGAATTCACCAAACCTAGTCTGTGAAAATATATTTTCTTTTATGATAATGTTCTTCAATAGTTAAAATAACCATAAGACATATTTTTCATTTTTATCATTATAGCTTATCAGAAAATTATTGCAACAACTGCTATACAAATTATTCATACTATACACTAATATAAATAAAAAAATATTCTGTTACAGGAAAAGGATACCACAAACTTCGAGAAGGAACATCAAAAAGTATTATGGAATTCCTCACAGGGTTATATGAATTAATAGCTTCACACAGAGCTGCACATATCTTCACATAGTCTGCTCACTTTGTTAAAAAACAATACAGTAGAACTCCATTTTTCCGAACTTCAGTCATCCTGATAGTTTTTCAGGAAATTAAAAAAGGAAAATACTGTACTAATACATTAATGAAATTTGTCACACTGCGTCACCCGCGAATGGCGATAGTATTCACCGGCCGGTCGCTCTACCATTCCAAGGCCGCATGCCATCCCCACCTTCTGATTAAAATTCATTATATTCTTGTTTACAGTAACAATAAGTTTAAACTCAGTGTATTTTTTTTCTACAGTACTATAATGTGATTCCACTTAGCTGTACTATTGCGAAAGCAATAGAAGTTATTTTAAAGTAAATTTTGCATTTTCTTTCGAAAAATTGCCTAATTAAATGATTAATCCCACTATCCGGATTTCTGAATATCCAGATCATGTCCAGCACTCACTAGTCCGGATAGTTGGAGTTCTACTGTATTTTATAATAAAAAATGTACAAGGTCATTTGTCTTTTTTGATACTTAATTGTTTAGAATTTGTCCTTATTATTCCTCTGCAAATAACAACTATTGTAAATGATTAGTTAAAAAGCAATATAAATTTTCTTTTTTGTCATCTATTTCTCAGTCATTCAACTTCAAATTATTATTTAAGTCATTGATACAATTAGCACTTGAATTGAAGAAATTGTGACAAGAACATGTTAACTCAGAATGTACTAGTTTTGAATAAATTTGAAATACATTTCTCAACATAAAGACCTAAAACATGTTTATAACTTAGTGTCGTTTCTTGAATGTTTGTTGCACGGCTTAAGAAAAAACTGTTAATTCAAACAAAATTAATCCTTTCCCCACTATTTAAGATAGTGCGCATAAAGCACATGTGCACCCACACATGAGCGGCAGTGATAGACTAAATATTATTTGTTCAACACGAGGTGCACATTGCTGTTGAGGGTCACGGGTTTACAAAAACGGTAAAAC